>JAPYYX010000255.1:76970-128455 GCA_030522605.1 Cremastinae sp. B BG-2022a
TGTATCGGCACGGGTTTTCTGCAGTTTTCCCGTGCCCATGTGCTAACATGTGCGAATGCGATACAGGTTAGGACTGAAGTCGGCTGCAGACGCAAAAAGAGGAGAGGGGGAATAAAGGCTGGTAAACAGAAGGTTGTATATAAGGCAAGATTGTGAGTCGGCTGTAAAAATCCAAAAGGATATACAGGATAATCAATACTACTACTACTACAACTACTTAAAAAAACTGTAAAGAAACTGTAACATCGATTTTTCAAGAAGAACGTTCCATGATAAATTCAACGTAAACAATTCGATGAAAAAAAAATTTTAATAAGATCAGCAGTTCAAAAACTCTCGAAGATAACCTTTGAAACAATACGTAGGGCCGATACGAAACTTATTTGTATATACGCGAGCGCACGGTTGTAGAATCTCGATGGGAATTGGAGATCGCAATTTTGGTAAAAGCAATTAAAAGTGTCGATATCGGTGGTTTGATAAATTTACATGGTGCAAATATTAACGAAGGTGGGTCTCGAAATGGTCAAGCTGCGAAAGGATTCTCCACGTACATAATGTAAAATCCACATAAGTGTATTTACATGGAGGAGAGCCCGGGTGCGTTTTACAAACGGAGGACAAAGCTATGTAAATTCTCGTTATGGTACATATGAAAAGAGAGAAACAGATAGATAGAGAGAGAGAGGAAGGGTGCGATAAACTCAAATGCCAATAACTAATCTTCCAACGTGCTCTCCAACACAGAGTCTGACTTATTCGCTGAATAAACTGTGCCAATTGATGCATTCGAGCGATGAGCTCGATTGTTATAAGCCCCTCACCCATCGTTCTCCCCCCACCAATTTTCTTTCACGAAAATATATTGATGATTTAACGCTCGCTCGGCAATCGCTAATTAATCGCAACTTTGCCTTTTTATCGATCATTATTTTGTCACGACCTCACACAGATTTCCCAATATCGGATTGATCGTTATTTCGTAAATAATTTGGGGAATGATGTAGTGAACAGCGCACTCATTTGGATAATTAAAAAAATAATTAGATCATTCGGGTTAAATGAGAAATTAATTTTTTTTTCGGTTCACAAAAACAAGCAAACGAAATATGATGGAAAATAAATTAAAAGAGTACTAAAAAGACAAGAAATAGGTCAATGGTCGAATTTCGGAACTATTCGACAACGGAAATCTGTCGGTTGCGAGGATTCAAATCACGGGGAGAAGATTAGGATCCGATGCAATGTATATATTTTTTGCCTTTTTATCGATCATTATATTGTCACGACCTCACAGAGATTACCCAATACCGGCACGATCGTTATTTCCTAAATAATTTGGCACGTAGTATAGTGAATAGTGCATTTACTTCGATAATTGAAAAAATAATTAGATCTCAGATTAAGGTGTTTCGGTCGTAAAATGAAAATAAAAATAACTCGATGAGATTTTGACAGAACTTTCTTTCATGAGAAATACGAGATTTTTTTTCATAGTCTATTTTTATAAAATATGGTATCGAAATCCCTTAGACGAGGCCCTAATTTTTAAACCGAATTGAGGAAATAAAAAATCGGTAAAAAAAGACTAAAATCAAATGAAATAAAATATACTTTCTCCATTGAAATATACATACATATAAGAACAGAGTATAGAAAAATGTGGAATAAAAATAAATAATGGAATGTCGGAATTATCGAAGACGGAAGAATGACGGTCGAGAGAGGATTGGGATCACGGTTAGGAGATTGGGTCTGCAATGCATGTTTCTTTTTTTTTTTGAAAAAATGGAAGAGAGGTGAAATAGGAATAAGACATATCCCGAAGGAGATAAGCGTCGTATTCGAGAAAAGATTCGTAGTTTTTTGTCTCCCTCTCCGCGTTTTCTCATCTCATATCTCAATCTCGTGTCGAGTCCCGTCGCGTTCGGTCACGAATGGCTTCCGCAAGATCGGAACGTTTTTCAGCTCTTATCTCCCCGAATCAAGGCAAATGCATTTAATCCGTCTCTCGCGGTCGGTCCAACGACGGCGAGTCCTTCTCCCGTTTCGAGAAACTTGGAAACGATGCCAATCGTTTTCTCGATATTCTCGTTTCTCCCTTATTTTTCCTCCTCATCCCTGATTTTGTTTTTTTTTTCTGTTCGAGCCTCCTCATTCATTCCCCATTTTCTCTGTTTCTATTTATTTTTTTTTCCGTCTGACGAACCAATTTATTTTCAATGTGCATTGTTCTCTCTTTCCGGAAGCTTTTTTTATTTGTTGTTTTTTCCAAGTTTCCGGGAAGACGCGGAAGGGAAAATACTTTTTTCGACAGAACGTGGAGCACGTTTTTATATTTGATAAAATCCAGCGACCGGGAAAATTCGAGTTTTTTGTTCTAACCTTTCCTTTTTTCAATCAAATAATCCGGCGTTATGAGATTTGGCTCGCTGTGTCGGATTTATCCGCATGTTGGAAACAAGAAATGATTAAATAATGAAGAAATCGGGATAAAATTCTATTTACGATTATCGATAATTTCATTGTTCTCTCGGTTATAGCGATGAAAAAAAATAGAAGTATTTATATTTCCGATAATCGTTCCATCGATAACGAAAAATGCTGAAAAGAGGAATTTAAATACTTCGGAGAAAAAATATTTAATAGCTTTGTATACACGATAAGCTCTATTTTTATTAAAAATTAGCCATATATAAGACACCAAGAATTTCATTTTGTCGGAGATAACTCGGTCTGGACAAGTAATTATCTTTTTCTCAATTTCAAGAACGATAGATACACGGTGAACAGAAAAGAATGGATGTGATGATAGAGAGAGAGAATGAGAAAAATAAAAAAGAGAACGCAACGAAAAAAGAGTTAAATGTATATGAAAAAAATAAATACTGAGAAAAGATAAATTTCCAGTTGCCTCGATCCATTGTGCTCTCTGGATTTCTGTACTTTCCGCGATACAAAAGCTGCTTCGACATTTTCCCATGCTCTCTCTCTCTCTCTCTCTCTCTCTCTCTCTCTTTCGGTCCTTTATTCTGATCTCCTTTTACCCGACGACACATCGAGAAATACGATGTGTGCGCGACGAAGATATACGCGTCTATAAAATGTGTTACGTTCTACCAGAAAATACATGTCGAATGTAAAAATTTGATATCTACAAAATGATGACAAAATGTATCATGTAATCTTTACATGCTAAAAAAACATATTTAAAAATATCTGAAAAAAATTTTGTGTGGGCATAAAAGTGTTTTACAATGGACCTAACCATTATGCGAGCACAATAGTGTGTTAAAACGAGTAGCAAAATTTTTAAAGCTCAATAGCACTTAGAAACAAGCAGTAACATTTTTATACAAAACGTTTAGATTAACGATTTATGTAGAAATTTCTCTATATTGTGAAAATTGTTCGACATCGTGAGTAAAAGTGTTTTAACTGAGTATAAAAAACTCTAAAATTTTACGTTGCCACATTATCATTTACAAACGTTTGTTCAAAAATTTGTTCTATTGCGGCATTACGTGAAAACATGTTAAAAAATTTTGCTAGTACAATAACATTTATAGAAATACATACAACGTGACGGACATGTATACAATTTATCATTTACAAAATATTATGGTAAAACAATTGAAATATTTTTCCGTATAAAAAATCGGTATTACGAGTACAAAAACATGGAATGATGAACATGTACAAAAATTTGTATCTGTAACCAACATGCTTGAAATTTCTCAGCGTACGGGAGTCATTTTCAAGTATACGCAAATTGTATGTTCGTGACGTATCTAAATGTGTAAAAGAACGAATGCCTACGAAAGACATGTACAAAAATTTTTCTACGTAACGAACATGCGTAAAATTTTCCAACACATATGTAAGCTATATTGAAATGGTTACAAAACTGTTTTCGCATACAAATTTTCGGTTACATATCTGAATTAAACGTTACTATATAGTGGGAAATATATGAAAAACATGGTACGATCATTTTTACAGGTAATGAACATGTCCAAAATATCTCACCGTGCATATCTTGTTTTGATGTGTCTTCAAAAATGACTTTTTGCAGACAAAGTGTGCATTAGGTATCTAAATATGCGCTACCAGTACACAAGCGTGCGAAAAACATGTACAAAAATTAATTCCGGTAATGAAGACGTGTAACACATTCTATTCCGTAGGGAACATTAGTGAAAGGTGACTACATGTACAGAAATACTTGAAAAACCTGGAAAAGAATTATTCCACGAAAGAAACATACACAAAATTTGTCACACGTACGAAATATTAGTAAAACATTTGTACGTGTAGGACTTGTTTTAAAATGTGTGCTAAACTATTTCTCCGTATACAAAATGTGCTTTACGTTTCTGTATCCACTAAAACGGGATGTAAAGTGTAAAGTATACGCTAGTATACGTGCGAGAGTGTGTCAACGTACTCTGGGTATCCTTGCCCCTGGAGTTTCAACGCGAGAGCGTGGTGACACAGTATATTGACTCGGGGGTGGATTTTGCGCCCCGACTGATTCGTCGCGACTGCGCGAGCGCTCTCCGGTCCACTAAACTCCTACTCCTCGAATCTTCTCCCACCAATCCAAAGCGAGCGTTTCCCCCACCAAAAATTTGTCTCACCCTCATTTTATATCTATCGCGGTTTCTCTCATTCATCCTAACCCTCTCGCCCTTTCATCCGATTATTCTATATCTCTATTGCTCTTTCTCCTACTCTTTATCCCTCTCGCTCACTCATTTTATCACTCGTTACATCTCTCTCGCTCTTTTCTCTCTTGCTCCATCTTCTTTGCTTTTTCTCTCACCTTCTTTCTATCTTACTTCTTCGCTCTCGCTCTTTACTACGGTTTTGCTGTCACCCTTTTGCTATCGGTTTCTTTCTCTTCCGCTCCCTCTCTCTCTCTCTCTCTTACTCTGGTACATAACGAATACTACCTCTCTCTCTCTTTCTCTCATTCTTTTACTATCGCACAATGTCCCTCTCTCTCTCTTTTGCTATTGTCCCATCTCACTCGTTCTTTTGTATCGCTTTATACATCTTTCTCGCTCCTTTTCTCTCGTGTTCTTCGTTCCACTCTCTTTCCCTCACATTCATTTCATCTCGTATCGTTTTATCTCTCTCTCTCTCTTTTTCGTGTTCTCTCCATCCCTCCCGTAATATTTCCAGCTTCCATTCCCCTCCACCATGCCGTTTTCCCTACCCCGTGATTCGCGACTGCGAATATTCCGCAAAAACCTCCCTCCGGTCGCTTGCCGCGTAGATTCCGGCTGACGCCTGCGAGCGACGCCGGCGCCGGAGCTTCAGACTCCTCGCATCGCCGCTCTTCCGAGTTCTCGAGCTTTAATCCGCGGAGAAATCGTACGCACGCACGACTCTCAAAGGAAACGAGAGGCAGACCGACAGAGGGAGCAGATAGAGACAGAGGGAGAGAGAGAATGAGAGACAAAAAATAAAATACACACATACACAAATAAACAGCAAAAATTTTCAAGAAGAATTTACAATAATCAAAAAAAAAGTCTCCATCCTACAATTTTTCTCGATCCGCCGTCTTCCATTCTCTTGAGCAATACACAGGTCAAGTGTAAATTGTACACAATAAAAAAGAAGATAATAATAATAATAATAATAAGAACAATAATAATAATAATAATATCGATGTGAAAATTCAAGTGCTTCGCAAAGTTGGTGGTCACGGAGCTCAAGAGCAAAACTCCGCGGAGTTTGTCTCTTGCTCTCTTCACCGAGAACTCTGTACCGTGCTCGGGATCAGTGATAATTTTGGTGATAGTGCGCGAATCCATGCCAGGGCGAGTAAAATATAATAAAGAGTTACGACAAAGTTTCGCTGGGATTAAAAAACTGGTGACGACAATTTCGTGGATATAAATATATAGCGAAAGAAGGGGTTACAGAACTAAATTGACCAATAAATTCAAAAATACAGAATTAAATTACGAAAGCAGAATACAGAGTGTTAATGTACTAAAAGATAGAGAAGCTTGACTCGTAATGATCGTCGTTAATGTGTCATATGTGTTTTAATGGTCGATCCGCTAAAATTATTCTGGGTTATTACCAACAGCACTTATCTGGGTATGTCGAATATCGTTGTATGAAAAAAATCTTTATTTTTCAAATAAAAAATATCTAGCGTTGTGAAGAAATGATTTTTTTTTGAATTTCGGAAATGTCTTTTTTGTTTGATGTTTCGAAGTGAAAAAAGTTGTTCAGTGTCCAGGCATAAGGTTTTCTCGTAGCTCTCAAGCGTCTACATCTTCGTATCTCTTGAGCCCATGTTTTTATGAGGTTATAATAGTTCAAGTGGCCACTCTCGGGCCTCTCCCTCGCAAACTTCGCCATAATTGTGATTCATGTCAGAGACAAGTGCTGGAAAGCTTTTTCACCCTCGTAGCCAGGGGGCTTCAGGATTCAACAGGTTTATAATGAGCATTGAATAATGGCCAGAGTCTACCTCAATTCATTATTATCATCATCATCATCATCATCGTGGCTTCGTGCACTTTATTTAAACAAAGCATTTTTTACTCTTCACCCACTTCATTTTAACTCGAATGAATTTACCCGGTTCGAAAAAGTGGAAGAAATGTTTTCATGCCGAAAACTTTCGTAGTTCATTTTTGTACGTTCGTGAATTGCAGGGAACGATCTTATAATCGTTGAATTATGTCGCTTGTACATTTTTTTATATTATTATTATGGAAGAAGGCACGAAAATTTTCTATAGAACTTTCAAAAATTAAACTTAAGATTTCTGATATATGAAACTTGTTTTTTTTTAGGTTATTCTTGTTGAAAATATCACAACACTATACTCATAATGTTCAGTAAATTTTATTCGGTAGTTTTTGGGATAAAAAGTATTTTAATCTCAAAAACTTTCGTACCATATTTACATACATTCAGGATTTTCAAGAAGTAATTCTAAGGCTGCTTAATTATGTCTTCCAAACATGTTTTTAGATAATTTTTGTTTAGATACCAACTTCGGATTTCTTAAATTTATTTAGATTGTCCCCGTTGAACATTTCACAGAGCTATTCTTCATTTTTTAATTTCCGAATCTAAGATTTAGTGTTCTATTTTTTCCTAAACGATTTAAAAGGATTTTCACGTATCCCAGATAAGAGTAATGGAATCTGAGGGCGAGGGATGGCGATAGAAAAAAAATGAGATAAAAAGTGTCATTGATAAAACGAGCAGTGAAAAAAAATGATAGACCGTTCGAAGGGCAATCGTGGTCCGAAAAAAAGATTTATAGAGCTTATAAATTGGGGGTTGCGTCTATGAGCAAGTGAAGCAAACAATTTCGTGTTGAACGTGAAGCGAAGTTAACGCTCCGTTTAACAATTAGAACGTTTCCTCTGTCGTTTTGGATTGTGTATGGGCGCACGGCACTTTCGAATGGAAATTCACTTACTTTCGTTAATTAAATCCCTTTGTACGTAACTTGAATACACTGTGTGTAGGATAAATGTACATATACAAAGACGTTAATGCGGACATAAGCGTATATATAATTTTGAGTGACGAGGCGCAATGGTGAAGTACTCTATAATTTAATGTGGCGCACTTCCAATTGCCAAAATGATGATTTATCATGAAAATATGAGATTTACAAGTGCACACACAAGTGATTTTGTAATTTTACTCTCGGTCTCTTTCTCATTTTATCACGGCTCCTCGAGTATCCCTGTGAAAATCTGTCTCTCATTATTTGTTAACTCGATCTCTAATTCAATTTCCTCATTAAGAGAAATCATTTACGTGAATCCTCGAGGTTGTAATGAATTTAATGTTTGATGGAGTGCTGCTGAAATGAGTAATTTTACTTTGATCTATGCGATACGTAAATTTCCTATACATTCACAGCTGATGACCCTATTGTATGAAACAATACAAAAGTTTATTTGAATTATATTTAGTCGCGATCTTTATAAATTGAACGAAAATTCCATAGTCCATGAAAAGTCCAAAGAAGTCAATTGTTGAATGATGGTACATTTCAAACTATTTAATTGTTCATAACCAATGATTTGGATCCAATAAGTTTAGTTACAGAAAATATCCCAATGAATACAATTTGAAAAAAATAAAAGAGTTTCAAGAATTTATCAAATATGAAATACTAAATAAAATGTTGATTCGTTAGAGAGCGCAGTAAACGCACATTCAGGCTGATTGCTCCAACAATTAAACTATTCATTTTTGAATCGATCATAAAGTTGAAACAAAATGTTTGAAGAAATCATCAATTAGCTTCTGTGACCAAGTTTGCTTTATGAAAAAAAACACAATCAGATTGATTGTTTCAACGGTCAAACTAATTAAATGCTTTTAACGGTTGATATTGACGAATCTGTATAAGGGGATTATTCGGCGGAAATAATCAACAGAACATGATTGTAAAATTGAAAACACGTATTTCCAGAAATGATCCGATATCAAATACATATTTGGCTCTAACGAAAAATACCGCTTTGTGAAAAAGCCAGGAAAAGCACAATCAGACTGATCGTTTCAAAAGTTTCGCGTAGAAAATTAGAGAAGTATTTAGTGGGAATGCCTTGAGCGGTTCGCCTCTATTCCTCGTTCTATTTCGAGCTTAACGTTTGTTGCGGTGTGTGTTTCACGTCACTTTGGCGAAACAAGGCGAGCGCGAAATTTTGGGGACTTTGTGGAGCTCTCGTCGTTTTTCTCTCTTTAACACGCTCTCTATCTCTTTATCACTCTCTCACTCTCTCTCTCTCTCTCTCTCTCTCTCTGTCCTTCTCTCTTTTACTCTCATATTGCGCGAGCAAAACTTTTGGAGCATTAACCGCAAATTTATGCCTCCGAATGGTTAACACGCACAGAGCGAATTTCTCTTTCATTATTTATCGCTAGCGATACATACACGAGAGAGGGTAATCCCTTCTCGCGTGACTGAAAGGGTGAACGCGTTTCATGTTCAGACCACACTTGAATTTACAAATAGCTCGGATCATCCTGTGTTTGCAAACATTTATCTCCATGAAAAATATCTCTTTCGGAGTTTCCCTTTCATCGAATCATTTTTCATATTTTTATCTGCTTGAGAATCTGAAAACGCAAAAAAAATGTTGTTGCAATCTTTTAATGCGCTGAAACGTGTTCATCTTCGTGGGAATTAGTAATTACTTAAGCTCGGTTATTTCGAATTTAATTTGCAGAATTAAAGAAGAGGGAAAAAAAATACTTGTCGTTTTTTTCAAGGGCTCTTCAAAATATCAATTTTCTGTAAACTGTTTTAATTATTTTAATTAATTTTCATTCTTATTTTTTTACATTCACGAAATGTGGTGATTTTTTTTATCGATTTCTGTCGATTTTTAATCACTATTGTAAAATTTCGTATCCGGAAACTCGAACCCGTTGGCGAATGATGAAAAAAAGTGCTAAAAAGAACGTACGTTCCTGGATAGAATTTTCGTCATTGGCAAACTTCCATTGAGGATATTACTAGATTTTTTTTATCGGAGCGCTATACGGGAATTAATTTTATTTTTCGCCAGCAGTACTGAAAAAAAAGATCCAAAGAAGTATATGAATATCGATGCGCACGTTTCTGTCTCGGAAAAAATGGACTACATTTTCATTATTTCAGTTCACGTTTCCATCAGAATAATTTCAGTTCTGTTATCCTCCGTTTCCTTTTTCTCTCATCAATGTGATTACGTACAACGAGAAACAAAACAAGATACATCGTTGCGAGCAACGCTTTAATCCAGGAAAAAAATTCTCAGCATCAGAAACGAACTTTTTGTTTTGCGGAAAATTAGTTTTTCTTCCTGAAAAATATTATATAAGAATAGAACAAATTGATAAATTTAAAAAAATTAGAAATTTTCTGACTTGAAAGTTATCTGGAATTTTTCATCACAATGAAAATTTTTCATCACTTTTCATCACAATTTAACCTTTTTAATCTGGTGTTCGTGTGACTTTTTATCGATTTTTTTAAATGTCAAAGTTGTACATAATTTTTTTTACAAGAATAAAACAAGGTCAATATCGTCATTACATTTTTTGTTTTGAGAGTAACCTCAATACCGAAGCTTTGAGTGGAAGAATCGAGGAGGCTTAAAGTCGTTCGATATACAATTTTTGCTTTCTCATACACTTCATCGATGTCGGTTCCGATTTTCTGATTTACTTTTTCACATAACACCAAAGTTATTGATGTTTAGAGAGAAACGTTCGAAGTTAAAAATTATATTAGCATTTTTCACGAATAACATGTTTAATTTGTTTATTGAAATGTTCATGCAACGTTTAATCGATTTCTTCAAGTGGTGTAAATTTTTTGTACATTTTTTACAGGAGTAAAATAAAAGGTCAGCTTCATTGAATTTTCTTGTTCTGATCAAACCTCGATATTGGAGCTTTAAGTGGAAAAAACAAGAAGAAAGCTTAAAGTCGTTCGATATAGAATTCTCGTTTTCTAATATCCTTCATCGATCTCGGGTAGAATTTTCCGATTCGCTTTTTCTCGACAGCGTAAACGAGAAGTATTCGCCTGTACCCTCGATGTCCAATGTTCAACGAAATGTCCAACGAAAATGAGTCTGCTGAACATGGCAATAAAGCGTATATACGCGAATCTCTGACAGGGCTTTCGAGAAATTTTCTCCTCTTTCTCGAATCTCCGCAAACACGTGTACGTTTGCGTAAATGAGTTCGTTACTCTCCTATATGTATTCGTCGGTTTATCGCGCTTTCCTCTCACAGTGTGCTGTTCCATAAATATACACGCTATTTATTCATGGACTCGTATCCCCAAACATTTTCCCCTATTTTGCTTAAAAGCCTCCGTTGTATAAATGGACACTTGACGATTCGTCATTCGCGAATTCGTCCTGTCTCCGCTTTTCAATATTTTCGATAACAAAGAAATAAGGGGACTTTCACCTCTAGGTTCAAAATTCAATAAATTACGACCCGAGACATGACATTTTTCAAAATATAATTTTCGGGAAATTAATATTTTCGATCATTTGCAATACATGTTAAAAAAAATATAAAGTGAATTTTAATAAAAATTCTATTTGCAATTTGATTTTTTCTGCATATTTATATACATATGACAGTTGAAAAAATGGATGTATATTGATGCCAAGATTACTTTTGTAAATTATTTCTATACATGTAGAAAAGTATGCGAATCAAATTTTAATTAACGTTCAATTTCCATTTTTTTACGGATTCCCAAGGTAAATTTTTTTTCATCAGTGCACATGGAAAATAATTTAATCATTCGTAACATTTCTTAGCATGTGGTAATAAATTCAAATTCAAGTGTTTGATTGAAAATTTGATGAATACGGTTTCCTTTCTTCGAAAGTAACTTCATGAGTGAGATTTAATTGATATATTGTTTCCAATTTAACTTTTCTATACGAATTTA
Source organism: Cremastinae sp. B BG-2022a (assembly GCA_030522605.1). Lineage (NCBI taxonomy): Eukaryota > Metazoa > Arthropoda > Insecta > Hymenoptera > Ichneumonidae > Cremastinae sp. B BG-2022a. Next base: position 88,438 of record JAPYYX010000255.1, read on the forward strand.
TGTATCATATATTTTTTAACGGGATACAATAGTGGAATACCCGTAACTTTTTTCCTTTATTTTTATGTAATTATTTGCTTTATCAATAATTCAGAAAATATGAAATCAAAGTGAAGGCATTCTTTTTGTTGAAATTTTACGTAAAATTAAATGTGAAGGTTCTATTAAAAAGGTTTTTCAGTTGTTTGCTTCATTTTTTTCGTATATTATCCCACAAGTACGTACCCTGAGGGTTCGTTTATTTCAATTTTATATGTCCATCAAAAATGAAAATCTTTGTGCAAAAATGTTTTGGATGAATCGAAAAAAAAATTAAGAGCTTGGAATGGAATGTTAATCAAGGTTTTACTTTGATACAAAATAAATAATGAAATGTCATCCATTTTGTTACTTCCGGCTGGATTATTTAGACTACTTAACGAAATAATGAATAAAAATTGAATGGAATTAAATGAAATATGTAGAAATAATAAGAAAATAAATGGAAAAGCGATTCAATAACGATTCAATAAAGAGAAGCAATTCCATCGAATTATAGAATAAAAAATAAACAATTTAGAATGCTTGAAAATGTAACGTTTTCGGCACGTGATAGAACGTCGAATTTCGTTAAATTTTTCCACCCCGGAAGGATCAATCTGTCACCGAGGTGGTATATATTTGTATCGCGAAGCTCTCGATAGCTTGTTATTCTGAAATGCGGCATAATCCAATACTTTATATGCGCATAACATTAAAGCCGTTGTAAAATATAACGAGGCCAGCAAGGCGCGAGGTGCTGAGAGAGCTTGCAAAAGCTATATACGACATGAAGAACGAGATAGAGATAGAAATATTAATATAGATAGAGAATAAAAATCAAAGAGAGAGAGAGAGAACGATCAAAAAAGAGAGAAAGAAGTAAAATGACGAATAAAGAGATAAAAAGATTAAACGATAGAGAGATAGAAAGGGAAAGCGAAATGAATGAATGAATGAATGGAAGCGAAGGACAGAGAAAAAAGGCAATATAGAAAACGACAGAGGAAAGAAAGCGACGGAGAAAAGAGGAGACAAATGAAACAGAAACGCAAAGTGTGAGAGAGAAAACGAAATAAATATAGAAAGAGACAGAGATAGAGAGAGAGAGAGAGAGGTGAGAGGGAGAGAGAGATAGGGCGAAATTGAGGTAGGTCACGTACGTCCCTACCTATGATAAATTCACGAGCCCCTCTGCTGTACGTACACGTAGATATCGTCAAGTACAGCCTATATTATATATCGTTGAATTCACTCGGACCTATCTGGGCCAGACATCCATACGTTACCCCGTCACGTTTCCCTCTCGCAGATTCCAAATCTGAATTTAAAAGCAGAGGATTTACAGCTTCTTTTTTCACCCTCTGCTTATATCGAGAAGATTCCTCACTCAAAAAAATATTCAAATATTTCATATATATGTACCTGTGATGGTGACTTACAATGAAGTTTATATATTTTGTAGTTTTATTTTTGTTTCATAAGTAGCTGTGAGAATAATTGGGAATATTGTTGAAAATGAGTTTTCAAGATTTTTTCAATTTCTGACAACTTCTCGTTCACGAGACACAAAAATATATTTTGATATTGAGTGCGTCATTGGGATCGAAATTTCTTCATGCAAATTAATCTTTACCATAATTTCGAATTCCACGTCGCACATTATAAAAATCGTCCAGATGTTTTCTCTTTTTTCATCGTTCAAAAAAAGTTGCAAATAGTATGGAATATTTTACAAACGTTGAGCCTGAAGTAAAAAGATATAAATAAAATCGCACTGATTATGAATCTTGAGCGTAATAATCGTAAATTCGAAGATAAAAAAAGAAAAAAAAGAGAAACGAGTAACTCCATCAATCGCAATTTATAGAGTTTAATAACGAAGGGAGCGAAAAGTTAGTGTTATTGTTGGTGGAATGTGGCTCGATAACGACAAAAGTGGGAAGATTTTGACTGGGGAGGGCGCGAAGCTGAAGTTTCTCCTTAAAAGCGGACTCGAGAGGTTTTATCAATTCAATCCGAGGGCTTACCACGAGCATATTTCCCAAGGATTTCCTCGAGTCAAAACTTGGAAAGAATCTCGCTGGGAACTGCATTACTCTAAATCGACGAAGGAAATATAAAAATTCTTTTAATTTGCATTTTTAAAGTAACATAATGTTGAGAGAATGGAGTAAAATTTTCAATCAAATTAATTAAGTTAATTGAAAACTTTAAAAAGAGTGAAGTTAACGAAATGTTTTTAGTAACTGAAAAAATACGAAAAAATGCACAATGGTTTTTCGAGAAAATAAAAAGCAAAATGTTCATTTATTTTCGTTTTTTTTATTAACTAAATTACGAAAAGTCGAAAATTCAACGAGTCCTTATCTCTTTAAGCATTCCTTTTACTTTTGTTGCCTCTCGAGGAATCCTCAATATGGAGAAAAGCTTTTCTCCCTCTACCCGAGTGCTCATATTAATTAGCATTTCCATTTAAGTTCTTACTTGCAGAAAAAAGAAGAGAGATTTATGTGTGTGGAATTAGAGTGCGCTAGACCTACCGCGTATACATTTCTCTCTGTATAAAAGTAAAAATAAATATCACAAGAAGCATTTGTTTATATGAACATCCATACATTTTTTTGATTCTCTTCTTATTTGAATCCTCTGAACAATAATCATATTAAAATGCGATTGCAAGAAATTATTTTGATGTAATAGTGATAATTATTCATAGGAAATTTAGTAATTAAAAGTTTTCCTAGCACGGTTGAGCGTCTTTCGGTGATGAAGTTCAAAGACTTTTTTAGCCTCGAGTCATTACCCGCGGTTTTCGACAGTATATTCATATCTCGGAGAACAAAGACTATTTGTCCAGGATCCGTGAGGCCACTCGAGTCTCTATTGACATAATATCAATCTCGGGCAAAAGAAACAAAAGGAATCCCGTTTGGGACAAGGAAAATCGAAAAAGCAGTGACGTCTTTTTATTTACAAAGGCGAGAAGTGTAGAAGGGAATGCCAGCGCGTTGTTGAACTCGACAAATAAGAGAAAGGATGAGAAAAAAAAGGGATAAGAATTGTGAAGAAGTCACTGGAAAAGACAGCAGAACGTAATCAACGACATAATGGTCAGAAAAAAGAGAGAAGAGAAGAGAAGAAAGAACGTTTGTGTAGAAAAATCCGCGTTCTATCCGGCCAGTAGAAAAATCCACGACTAGTCAGACGCAGAGCTCGTCAATTCGCGGGAATTAACACAGATATGAGAATTTTTTCAAACTCTCGTGAAAACGCAGATCGGTACGAAACGGTGTACACCGTTAAATTTTTACAGAGATCGTCAAGTCAATTGTCTTCTTTGTTTTTGTTTTTTCGTTTTCTTCGTTTTTTCCATTTTTTTCCATTTTTTTTCCTTTTCTTCCAATTCTTTATTTCTCGTTTTCCATAGCTCACCCTTTCCAATCTTTCATCCCTCCCTTTTCCTCACCTCGTATAATTTTATTGCGAAACATCGAGAAATGCAAAAGAAAGCGACGTGCCTGCACCGTTTATTTCATATCCCTCCGATATAAATTCAAGCCGGAATGACAGAACGAAGCTCCGAGAGGAATCTTAAAGAGGAATCTTCGTCCTCTCTCGCGCCACGAGTTTCTTTTTTTTTCTGCGCACTCTATTATTTTTTTCCCCTCCGCAAACTCGTTTCGTTAAAAGGCAAAGCCATCTTCGCGCTCGGTTTGCGTGAAATATTTTTCCATCCCCGATTTTTATATTCATCGAGTGTCATCGGCGTGAATTTTATTTCGACGCATCAGGTGGAATGTTCCATTTTTTTTTGCATTTCTTGAAACTCACGGCCGTTGATGCGAAACGATTTTTCAAAAGCCAGCAATTCGAGAAATTTGAATCAACTTTTGTGATTTTTTTCCTTTCTTTTTAAATTAAAAAAACTGACAGTTGGAATATATTTTTTCCACGAGACGTGAAAACAAACGGAAAAGTTATATACGTAGAAGGCGATAAAGAAAATTTGTCATTCGCCGAAAAGTTTGAATTCGTTATAAATTTTTCATCCGACACGCTCCGGGGAAAGATTTAGAGCGAAAGGGTCGTTAATTTTATGATTGCGTTGCATCGATAATTCACAAAAGTTTGCTCACTGCCGAGAACATTTTGCACGAACACTCGATTTTTTTTCCAGCGAGGAAAAATACAACGTTCAAATTTCGCTCCAAGTTGAATAATTGTTTCAAAAATTCTACAACAAACTTAAAATTAACAAATCTTAAACTGCATGTCAATTCCAAATAGCAAATTTAAAACTATATAAAAATGCTGAATTTTAATTTACGATAAATTCGAAAACTATTAGAAACAAAGTTTCATAACAAGGAAGTTTAACTTTGACTTGGGCAAAATCTTCGCAATCTCGCCTAATTGGAACAATATTCTTAGACAAAGTGAAATATTATTAATGATATTTTTTAGTGATTCTAACGAATCATTTTTATTATGTTCGTGAAAAATAAGGTCTCATGCAAATTTGAAAAATTTCGGAGCGATCAATCGGAAGATCGTCAGTAAAAATTGAAATTTTCACAAACGGGAAATTTGTTAACAGCGATGGAGTTTTACGCCTGACCAAGCAATTGTTGGCGAAAACTAATATTTTCGCATATAAAACGAGCGTATCGAGGTGCATACGGAAACTGAAAAAAATGCAAGAATGCGCGATCGAAGGGTGAGCGAGTTTGGTTCGGTTCAATCTTCAAACAGACAATATTATTGAATTCTTGACGGTGTAAATATTGCGAGAGAAACCTTTGTACACTTTTGATGAAGTACTTTTTACATAAAACAATTCAGGAGGTAAAAATTCTTACTTTTGTTGAACTGAAGGGAAAATAAAGTTTTGTATTCAGAAATAGAGATTGTGAGTCGGCTGTGAACATTTTTTCATAGGAATCTTTATAAACGATAATTATGAATAATTTACTTTTCAATAGCTCTGGAATTTCCTTTGATTCTTTTGTTTGGAATTTTCATGAGAATTGAAGAAAATATTTATAAATTTCCTCGTTTTATAAATTAGTATATAGGGTGAAAAGTTCTTAATTCAATATTTGCTAGGGTTCTTCTTACAGTCGATATTAAATTAAGGAGAAATTTAAAACAAAATTTGCAGCATGAAATATTTTCGTGAATCAATTATTTTTATATTGATTAGTTTTTCAATGAATTATTCACAGTAACTGAATTTCATTTTTCAACTGATGCAATGTATACTGTGCAGAATTTTAATATAATTTCCAGCAAGATATTTTATAAAAATTGATATTTCAATTTATCTGAATAAAAAACTAGTTCAGCATAAATCCTTTGTCGATTCTTGTAGGAAAACAAGTGAGTAAATAAAGAAATTGGTGTGTAAAATCTATAATCTTGTAATTTTTATTTGATCTTAACACAATTATCAATTAATTATTCCGAGTAATTTGATTTATAATATTGCAAACTATTCGATGTGCAGATTCTAAAGAAGATGTTTATAATAAGATAATTTGAAAAATTAATTTCTAAATTTATCAATTATTTATAAAAAATAAGGAACTAGGAAAATTGGTTAAAAAATTGATTTAGGAAAAGGTCAGAGGTGAATCCGGAGAACAACCATAATTTCTCTTGATAAATCTTTTTTGATTCTCATGGGAGAGAAGCATCGAGTGGAAAAGTAAAATTGCTGTGTAACATTTATCGTCCGATTATAATTTTCTCCTGACTCACTTTCGTCCGTCCTCGAGATCGCGTCAGAGCTGGCACAGCGAAAATTCAACTTCTATCAGATTCCTGAAACGATAAAGAGAGAAAGGAGCGAGACGGATAGTCGCCGTGGAAAAGAGAAATCGAAAACCATTAAATTTAACGGCGTTTAGCCCGAGTGCTCTCTTCCTCGACGCCATTTTGTTCCTTCTTTCTGCAAGCATGATTTATCGTCTCAAACATCAATCCGACAATATAACCAAAAAAAATCGATTTCAATGTGAATAACCTATGAAATTTCATAACTTGAATTTTTTACAAAACTTGAAATCTTTTGCAACTTTTTTTCTTCTACGATTTCAAACTAAAACGCTAATAAAATACGCAACAATTGAAATCATGTTTCAAATTTTCTACTTTAACTTTTTTTCAAAATTTCACTCAGGGATGTTAAAAGAATCTGGAAATTGATAAAATTAAGTTCTTTCAATCTCTCTAGTTATTTTTAATTCATTTTTTTTATGAAAAAATAATAAGATTTCTGTAACACCTTGAGATCTGAGGTCGCGCCAGTTGAATGATAAAACATACGATCTGTTGAGTACGTTTAAACATAAATGTGTGGAGAGTTTTGATTTTACAACTCAAAAATTTATACATTAGAATCATATTTTTTCATCTTTGAAGCTTATCTCTTTTAAATCTCTGGAGATGAAAAACTAACAAGATTCTTATAATACCTCGAAGTTTAAGGACATGTGAAGTTGAGTGATAAAAAATATAATTTGTCGAGTGGAGTTAAGTGAATTCGAGAAGGGCTGAAAGGGAAGGAAGGAGTTATAAGTAGCGAGGATGGACAAGAACAGAGTGAGAGAAATATGGAGACACAGAGAAGGAGAGGGAGAGAGAATCGTGTGTCCCGTTTAATTGGATCTCTCAATTAACCTGTAGCTGGCTGGTGCGTACCATGAAACATCGAGTCAACTATAAATAATTGTTTGCTCTAATTGGTCGAGCTTTTCCTGCGATCACTGATTAAATTCAGACTCTCGCCTTTCTGCCTGACACTTTGTCACCTTTGTTCTGACTTTTGACAATTTGAGATATGAATTAATCTCAGGCGAAACATTTTTCATTATAAATTTTACATTTTTTTGATAAGAAATATAAAAGTCTACGAGAACGTAACATTTTTATATTACTTTTACATATTATTGCATCCATTGAACAAACAGATATAGAATTCTGTGAACTGTTACTATTTAAGTTTAAGAAGATTCTTGCGTATCTCACGTTAAAATTATTTTTAAAGATTTCTTAATGAAATTTGGCTTGTAGCAAGATAAATATAATACACGACTTTTGCTAAAATTTGTACAAGATTGACCGTCTAGAAGTTTATATATTTATTTTTGAAAAGTGCAACTTTTTGTAATGCCTCATACGAACTCATGTTAAAAAGTGTGATTTTGTACAATTAATATCTTGATTTCTAAACTATGAAAATTCTAGAAATTTTACACACTGTCCACAGTAATGTCAAAGAATGTCACTCCCATTTTCAATGGATAATCTTTAAAATAACTACGTTTGATGAAATTTGCCTTCATTTTGACGTTCAGTTGCTGATCCGAGTTCCAAGTCCCGTAAGAACATCCTTAAAACAAATTTGACAGTTCTTAAAAAGTTTATGGATGAAAAAAGCTTTCAGGAATTCTCTTCGGATTTTTTACGAACTATTCCGCCCTTTACTGGTAAAAATCAAAGACTTCGGTATTAACAAAAAGTATGCGCTCGAAGTTCCATGTGGGAAGGAAATTCGATATCTTTCAGATTATTTCATGTTCCGAAAATCCACGAGAATTTCTCAAGAGTATAACCTTTCGCTCATTGAATTATCGTCGAATATTTGCTTACATTGAATATTCATACGAGAGAATGAATATTAATTCAAAGAACCATCAATATTCGATAATTAAATTTCCCCACTCTTTTCACTGTTTGATTAATAAGAGTACTATTTTCAATTATTTACACGAAGAAAATGTGTTTGAAGATTCTCGAGTACGTTCCGCGAACTTTGTTCTATGCAAACCGGAGTTTTTCAATCGAGACAATTCATTTTAAACTCTGAACTTGAATCCAACTCGAAATCTCTCCATTTCGATTAGTCTTTTGCTGTTCAAGTAATATCATCAAATAATTCAAAGAACTCCATTAAGAAAATATTTGCTTCAGCGAGTACTTCGAAACTTCAAACATGTACGACTTTAGAGTTAATTCAATCATAATAAAACAGTAATTTATACATGTTTAGTTGTAATCGGTTTTTTTTTCAAATTAACGTTAAGTGGCTCATTCGTGAAGTATATACACTTGTCGTATCACACATATCACATTACAGAGTATCAAATATTAATCATATAGAAAAAACACAGATTTTTCTTTATTGATTTTTTCAGCACATCGTTATCAAATTCTATCACATTCATATTTAATATCATGTGCAAAAGCCCCGTTTACAGTTTGCCATATACGTTGATTATTCATATGTTTTTATCAAAGAAAATTCCATTCGTCATAAGTCATAATTATTGAACGTGAAAAATAAACAAAATTTGTTTTGAATTTTTTACACATTGATATTAAATTCGCTTGATATTCCATATTCCCTAATTTACATTATCAGTATTTAGAACTTATCCCGTACATACTTCTGCAGCTTCTAAGCTACAATTGTATTTAAATTTCTCAAATACCAATTTTTTTCTCAATTGGTGAAGTCCTTTTTCGATTTTGGAAAGCTGTCAAACTTTGAAAAACCCCGAAAAAAGTGCCCTCTCTTCACGATATTGACCCGCTGGTCAATTCGAGCTACGCAGCCACCCATCGCAGTATTGGCCGCGTCCAATGTTGCTGAATTTGGGATACCGCCGAGGCCGAACATCAACCGCGTGTCCGCTACCGACGTTGAATTTACATATTATATTAAACGAGACTTTCAATCACCACGTGTTGATTATTCATGTATTCCTGTCAACGACACTCTACGTAGTCATTAACTTGGATTAAACAGACAATATTTTTTTCCTGAATTCATTTTTTGCACATAGACATCCAATTCTTTGAATTCCAGCATCTATATTATATTAACCAACACTTTCAATAGCCATGTACTGATGAATCATGCCAACAATATTTTCACTCCACAGTCATTTTCACTCCACTCCAATCGCGGAGTAGGAACAAGATTTATTCTGGTTTTAATATTTTTCCCGCATTGACATCACATTGTTTAAACGCAAGAAATCATATCACATGAAATACCATTCTCAATCACCACGTGTTGATTATTCACTGTACTCCTATCAATAACATTTTCACTCTATGTACATAATCATTGATCGTATGCAAGGAAGACTATTTTTCCCCCGATTCATTTTTTTGCACATTGATGTCAAATTCCAGGATTCATATCATATTAAACAACAGTTTCAATCAACATGTGTTGATTATTCATGTGCTCTGGTCAACGATATTTTCACTCTACCTGGATATTAATCGTGTACTAGGAACAAGATTTGCTCTGGATGCAATATTCTTGGCTCATTGACGTCAAATTCCGTAAATTCCAGAATTTTTACTGTACTCAACAGTCGTACACTTCATTATTCATATATCCTCATCAATTACATTTATACATTCTACATAGTTATTTACTGTGTTCAAAGAACATTATATTCTAGATTCAATATATTTCTCGTACACGGACATTACATTCGATGAACTTCAAAATATGTATTACATCGAAAAACATTTTGAATCGCCATGTTGATTAGTCATGTCCTTGTCAACGATGAGGTACACGATACATGATTAATACTGACAATGAGGAATGTCAATACAGAGGTGGGGGAAGGACATGGCCGAAGAGAGTGAGAAGGAATGATGTATGAATGACAGGACTATATTGGACGATCCGTGCCTGCCCAGTGAGCTGGAAATTTCAACGAGGCAATTCGACGTGGCAATGAGCAATGATCGACCAATTGGAAAGCCTGGAAATTCACTGTACCACAGGTTCAAATATATTTCTGCCCCCACTCTCTTCCTCTCTCTCTCTCTTCTATACTCTCGCGATTAAAGGAAACTTGGTTGAAATCGCCCTCGCTGATCGATCCGTTTCGCATTGTTTCGATCCAACGACATTTATACGCGCATTGTCAATCTGGAATCCCGATTACAAGCAATCTTGACGATTCGATTAGCTCATCAAATATTTTGTCTATCGAATGCTTCGATTAATGAGGAAAATATGAAATCCAAGCAGCATCAAATTTCCAATGCCCGCGTCACAACGATGAAATAACGCAATTCACTTAACTACGATTCCGTTTTTAATTCATAATTCTATGTTTTGGTTATGCCTTTCATTTATGCACTTCATCGAGCTCTTTCATTTTTTTCGGTCACTAATTTCTTTTTATATACACCGTCTGTGAAACATTTCCAGCTTTCTGTTTGCCAAAGAAAAATACTCTCGTCGCTCCCAACTGGCATTCACGTCCAAAACCTTAATATTTTATGATGAGCAAATTTCGTTTCAATCGGGAATATACATTTTTTATTTCTCAACGCTTTCATATCGTTTATTCATCCCCCGGGCATGTCGATTTGACGAAGAGGAGAGATCCTCGATCCTCATTAACTTTCATCCAGGAGTTAAAAAACTGTAGTTAAACGTTATAAATTTATTTCCGGGTTTGAGAGAAAAAAAAATCTAGAAGCTGTTTCGGAGAAACAGCTTCTCACAGATATTCTCACAGATATTCGCGAAAAATTTTCTGCGATTTTCCAGGGAATAAAACTTCCTCAAAGGATCCGTTTCTTTTCAAACCCAAATCTTATTCAAAAGGGTTTGGAAAGCGTGGGAGCAAAATATGAATATTTCTCAACGTATCGTCGGTCAAAGAACGCATGCGAAAAACTAGCAGGAAGAAAATTATCATGCACGAACACAGATCAAACGGCTGATATATTTTTTTTTTCAAATAAAGTGAAAACTCTATAAAAAACTATTAAAAAATACTAAAGTACGTAAAGAGCTGTGAGAGAAATATAATATTTTTAACTACTCTGCATTATTGCATATAGAGAACAATAAAATTTTATAATCACTGTGAAAATTATAATCGTTAGAACCCACAAGTATTTATAATTTAATTACAAGTTGTATATTAAAAAAAATGTTACGTTTTATCAAACTGAATTTTTTGGAACTGTTTTTATTTAAAAACGACTTGAATCCAGTTAAAGTTGTTTGTCACTCAATTTCACCGTAATAATTTTAACCTCCCAAGAATAACTCAATTCGAAATTATATCATCAAAAAAAATTTTTTTACACTCTCGTCATGATGGGTTTCATTGAATCACCCGTATATTTACTTGAAAATGTAATATCATCTATTCTTGTTTCTCTTAGTGTTTAATATAGTAGATATGCACTCCTGAAACACTTTTATGCTATTAGTTATATTTTTTAAATAAGGGTAACTTCATTTAAAATACTGTTCAAATATTCCACTGAAATAATAGATTAAATTGAGCAAACACTGAAGTTACACTCATAAAAAAATCATTTACGCTAGCGATATCGTGGCTCATTCAGATTCAAATGAATATTCAAATTCAACATTCAAAAACGATTCTTTCAACATTGAAATAATCGTTTAAATGAATAATGTCATGATTTCATTGCACTTTGAGGTTATCAATTTTAATTAATTTTCCTTATTAAATGTTACCATATGTAATTGAATAAAATAAAATTAGCGCATTATTGAAACAAATAATATTGAATCTACCGCATTTTTCTACGTTATTTTTGTTGATAAAACGCAATGTAATTGAAACTGTTGATAAGTAAAAATAAATGAAATTCGGTAAAATAAAAAACACTCCCGACAGCGAAAAGGCGGGTATCGGTTGGGAAAAAAATATTTGGGCCAGCGAAAATGATGTTCAGAAGTTCCCGTCCTAATATGCGTCATTAAGAGACGAGTGGAAACGTTCAGAGTAGCATCGTAGTTGGAGTTTCGAACGCGGATTCGAATATATAGCTTTGAATCGGAAGCTCATGTGCACAGATTCGGGTATACGGACGAGGATAGAAAATACATATATCTATATATCTGTACATACGAGCAAATAGGAGGTATGTATGTACGTTCCTCGTGGTACATGGGGTTATAATACTTGCGGATATAACGTCTCATTGAAATTCGCAACGTTTGAAGGCAAAGGATGAATTTTTGCTCTCTACAAGTATTTTGTTTTTGCGAAAATGAATATATCGCATTTTTCTTATTAACTTTTTGCGAGTAAACAATATTTAAAATCTTCTTTCAAAAAATATACATATATAGAGAAATGTAATTTAAAACACGTTCAATTCTCGAAACAAGATTTTAATTTAAAAATTTATCGAGAAAAGTATTCAGTGGCAGTCTGTTTTATTAAAAAGTTATTTATTATCACAAAGCTATTTTATTAGATAGATATCTATTCTTACAACGTCACAACTAATTTAAAAAAACGTCAATAAAAAATATTGGTTACATTAATTTTTTTAAGTTTAATTCAATTTTACTGAGATCGGTTTATCTCCAAAGTGTATATTAATAACGTGTATCGATTGATTTCTTCTCACAGTTACAATTCGTTTTGCTACAAAGTAGATAATGTTTTCCTCCTAATTTTAGAATTAAAATTTTATAAATACATTAAAACAATTTTGCCATTTTCAAAAAACAATTCTGTCAATAGTATCGGATCGTGCTAATTTTCTTAGTTTCGTGTTATGTGCATTCATTAAAACCAGTTTAACTGTAAAGTGTGCAATCTATTAAAGTGCATCAATAGATTTCTTCTCAGTTGCAATTCATTTTATTAGAAAGTCGATTTTTTTCGTCTCCTCACTTTCTAACGATAACTTTTTCGGATGGCTTTGTTTTTCAATAGGAACAATAAAAGGGGTGAAAGGGTATTTTTTTTACTGGATCCCGACGATGCAAAGTTGAACGAGATGATATAAATGCGAGTCTGAATAGCGGCAGAAAAGCAGCGGGGAAAAGGGTGGGAGGTCTGGTCGAGGCTTCATCGATTTCTTACCCCGTGGCCCAGTAACGCGTTTCCCTCCCCTCCCTGAATCCCTATCTGCGACCAGACTGAACGCTGGGTGTTGCCGCTCCAACATTCACCGTCCTACCTCCGTGCGGACGCGAAGAAAACACATTTCCGGCTTTGTTGTTTTCAACCCTTTTTTCTTCCCTCCAAATTGCTCTTCGTACTATTTTTTTTTCTCCAAAATTCTAATTTTAAATCACATTACTATGAGAATAAATTATTATTTTGTATGCGGTCGTAAATTACGGTATTTTCAATTTGTAATTTTTTAAAGTAGTTTTTAATAACAATAATTACAAAATCGTCAATGGGCGTCTTTTTCTCATTATTGTTATTATTATTGTTCTCAAATTCTGCATTTGCTATGTAAAATTGAAATACCCAACCATGTCATTTCGAGTAGATTGGTATGAACATTGTAATTAAAAAATAAGTTGATTTCATTTTAGCATTGTTTTTTTTTTCGTAGAGTAAATTGTTTTTAATTGCTGTTAAAAATTGATAGGAATACGTGCAGTCTCCTTTTGAAATAAGAATGATTTTACTTATTAAATTTCGATGCAAAAATTTCGTTAGTTATTTTTGAACTTTTTTTTCTCATTTTTCTGTTCTCAACCATTTTTTGCACTCGTCCTCATGATTTTTCTTCTTAACCTCCTTTCGCCAACTTTCGACATGTTTTTGCCCAACCTCAAGACTTCTGCAACATTTCTCTCCCTCTTTTTACCTTTTTCCGTCGGATTTTCTCTTCGCTACTCTTTTTCTGCTCTCTTCGTCTCGTTTTTCCTCGTTCTGGACGTTTGGAAAAATGGCCAAAGTCCGTGAAAACTATTGATTTCGCGGGATTTATTTTTGTACGGGTGGAATTCGTATACGAGCTGGACATTCATTGACTTACGAGCTGTCGTTTCAAAGAAAATTCTTTTCTATACGGAACTTCCCGGCTTAATTCACTGCACGGGAAAAATAAAGTTTTGCCGTCCCACGAATGGTCTCGCTATGTCGCGAGAGCCTTCGCTTTTAATGCTTGTTTACTCCCATTTAAATGGAAGGGTCAAACCTTCATTCCTTTCTTTATCTCATTTTCCCCCCTTACCCTCGAACCATTTTTTCTCTCTTTTTCTTATCCCCGTACTTTTTATTTGCCCGCACGTTCGTTCCGTCTCTTTGACTCAACAATATAAACAAGATGCGAATAATTAAGGTATTCTGCAAATATTTAACCTTTCTGCAATATCCACGTGTACACAATCCTGTTTGTGTGAAACAAACGTTCACGATTTTGATTTTTTTCTCTACCCGGGGAAAAGAGTGAATCAAAAGAATCGATTCGACCCTGCAGCAGTATTTTTTTTCATTTACTGACTAAATACAAATAGTATATTATGCCTTTCAAAAGCTCTGGTATGTTTAGAATCGGTAATAAATACCGAGGTATACCAATATATTGTAACGGGTTGTTTTCAACATTTTCATCTCAAATGTTTGATTCCATTTTCGTGGAATTTTCAATTAAAAATAATCTTATATTTCACGTTCGAAAATGTTCGGTCTCTCACAGCTTCCGGCGTTCGAAATTACAATTTCACTGTTTTTTTAGACATCATACAAAATTTCAATGGAATAGAGGCAACAGGGGAAAAAATGAAGCCGATATTTCTACACATCCAAAAGTGTTAGCGTTTTACAAAATCGTAAAAAATACAGCACTTTAAAGTTTTGAGAAGTAATAGGAAAAAGTTAATTAATTCAAATGCCTGTAAAAAAAGTCAAAAGAGAATAATACGATTGTTTTTTATCTCCAACATTTTATTCTAAAATCGAAAAGGTGTGAAAGGGGTAGTAGCCTTTGGCCCAAAAAAGCTGCAAATCGATTTTCGTCAGATCGGTTTGCATGGACATCCACGATCGTAAAATTCCTGCGATGAATTCCTAAAAAAAAATTCCTCGGTAAATCAACTTACCTTTTTCGTCCAATTGCGATATGTATCTTCCATTTTTTATTTTCATGGTGTCAATCAATAGTGGAGAGGAAACAAATAAACGGATGTACGTGTATACACGTAAAAATGTAGCTTGTCGAGATAGCTCATCGAGGCTCTCCACTTCTTTGTTGGAATGGCTTTGAACCTCACTCCATGGAGCAATCAACTTCTTCGCGAAGAATCCTGTGTAATACCCTCGCAGAATATCTCGTTGCAGCTGCGCTATTTTCTCCTCTTTTCTCAACCCCTTTTTTAATTTTTTTTCTCCTTCTCTTTCAAACTCCTCCATTTTTTTCTCTTATTTCTCCGTTCTCTTTCGTATTTCATGTTTCTTCGCATTTTGTCTTTTTAGCCATTGTTTTTTCCCCACTCTTTATTCTCTCCCTCTCTCTTGCTTCGTTTTTTGGGCTTTTTCGTCATTCTTCTACTCGCGCGCGTTTCTCTCTTTTTCCTTTCTCAGATTCCAAGCACGTATTTCCTTTGATATTTCTCACACGCGTTTTTCCCGTTTTGTTTCCCTCTTTTCCATTTTTTTTTCATCTCCTTATCGGCTTTCCACAGCGCGAAATTTTACGAACTATGCGACACGTTGACCGGACGGAGATCCTCGAAAAATATGTGACTCACGAACCCGAGCGTCCAAGAGAAAAAAAAAGGAATTAGCGAGAACACACGACCTCTCAGCCAAAGTCCATTAGAAAATGAACTCGTCCTTCAGAAATTCTCGTAAAACTTTTTACTCGTTCCATTTCTTGAATTTTAACGGAGAAAGTGGAGAAAGAAATTCTTCAAAAGTGCTAGAACGCTCATTAAAAAATGATAAAAAATTTATTCAAGATTCATTCTGGGTAGAAGGAGCTTTTTAATGTTCCTTGAAAAATTCTTTCCCTTAATCTCGTTTTTTAATTATACAAAGAATCGAGTGAGATTCACTGTTTTCATCGATTTAAATGTTTGGACGTTTTTTTTTTGGTAAATTAGTATTTGAAACATCATTATCTCTGATGAAATCTTTTTTAAAATGTATTTCGGATTGTGCTCTTCTGCTCTTTTTTATTATCATAATTATCATTACTTAACTAATTATTAGATACTTGAAATTCTGTTATCCCTGAGATCTTTTTTTATATGTATCTCAAATAGTTTTCAACCATTTCGTTTGTTAAAATTCGTCACTTTTCGTCGCTCGTAAACGTGCTGAAGCTCAAAATTCATGCAGGAAGTTTTATAGCGTGTATCGCTCTTGTAGGATTATATGGGACGAAGAAGATCCTGCAGGAGCCGATAGCAAGAGGCAATTACTTTGGAAACACTTGACGACGATAAGAGACAGAGAGAGCGTGTGTATAACTAAGAGAGATGGAGATGGAGAAAGATACCGAGGAAAACTCAAGAGTCAGGGCTAATCTAAGTTTGTTGATGGCATGGTGTATCTGGCAACGCGAAATAACGATTCGAGCTTAAACCCCCAAGTCCGAGAGGAGAAATCGCACTCTCCCCGCGAGAGTTCGTCCACTCGATTCCGCGCATTTGGTTAATGGACCGAACGAACGTCCAATTAACGGAGCACAGAAAAATAAAATGAAACGACAAAGTTTAACCTGCAAAACAGAAATATGGAGGAAAAGTATTTAACGAACGATAATTAAACTATAAAATCTTTTTGTATCTTGAAGAAAAAAAAATCAGCAAAGAACAAACTTATATGGCGTACAAAAAAGAAAATCTTGACGAGATAGAATTTGAAAAGTGCGGAATGGTTTGGTTCATATGCTAAGATAGAGAAATGTATGGTTGAGAGAATGATGGAAGAGGTAGGAATAATAATCAGATTTATAGAAAGAAAAGAGAATGGAGAGGAAATGGGAAAGAATCGAGGGCCTAATATGCGTGACGAGGATTCGATATTGCGTCGGTCACGTTCCCCTGTGCGAGTATCCGTTTACTCCCTGTATATTCCATTTCAATGGAACAGTAACCCGACCGATATCCATTATCCTGGGAAATATATGTCCTTCGCGAGCATTAACGTGCATTTATCAGTCATAACCCCCGTGGGACACCGTTCGGGAATTAGTCAATTATTAACGAACGACGAACTAACCTGAAGATGGAATATTTATCGCCGGCCCCGCATCAAACGATCTCGTTTCCCAAAGGCTTTATTCCATTCGCGTTCTAGCTTTTTTTTCGGTTTAAATTTTTAAAGATACAAGTATTTACGACTCTTTCGCGTAACCAGCGATAAACTAAAATCTATTGGGATACTTAAAAAACATTGTGACACGAATTTGATGCTTTTAAAATTGACCTCCGCATCTATTTTTCAATGTACACACGAAATGAGAATACTTTGGAGAAAAATTAGGACGTGAACTGATAAATATTGAATTAATCTCTGGTATGATGGTCCAAAAAGTACACGAAATAACTTTCCGCCTAATTGGACTTTATTTCAAATTCAGAGAATTCGCGAATGAATTTGGGTAAAAAGCTGAGAGTCAGGAGACAATCCGACGACCGAGATGAGACAATTTGGAGACAGTGGAGAGAAATAGAGAAAGATCGCGACGAAAGTGCTGTCACTCTATCGTAGCCGCAAAGTTGGTAGAAACTTTGACAAGACCGCTCAAACTTTGCCGTAAAGCCGCTCAAAGTCCTCAATCTCCCTTTTGGCAACCGCGGGATAATGGAAAGGGGAGAAAAGTAAGAGAGAGGGAAAGAGAAAGATATAAAGCGAGAGACTCGATATATTTCGTTCCCGTTGCATTAATTAATTATCAAGGAACTCGCCGCAGAACTGGCTTAACGAGATCTCTTCCTCCTTCTCCTTTCTCTACTACTCATTCCTCTTCCTCCAATTCCGCCGTAACGTGTTTATTATGTCGCAATTACGACGACGCACCGCTAGATTTCGCGTTAAGCCACACTCATCCTTCAATCGAAGCAAGAGACAAATGAGACGTCGCGTACACCTGATTGGACATTATTTACGATCCCGTATGCATACGCTAATGTTCCATATCGAAACTGACAATTTTTCAACAAGCGCATTTTTTCAAAATTTCCGCCAATATACATTTTATATAAATTTCTTTTCTTTTTTTCATGTCAGTTACGAAATTCATTCGTATCGGAATCGCCGACAAAAACGACAACCCGCCGTACTTCGATAAAGGCCTTTACGAGGCTGAGGTAGATGAGAATGAGGACATTCAACACACAGTTCTCACCGTCACCGCCAAGGATCACGATGAGTGTAAGTTTCAATTTTTTTTTGCAGTCAACTCTCTTAATTAAAAAAAATGTGTATATTATATAAAAATGTACATCTATATTTTCCAAACTCCTTTTTTTGTATTTTATTCCACATATAATTTCGGATTTATACGCCCTCTCTTTGAGTTCGTGCCGTTTCTCTATTATTCCTCCAACGCTCTATTCCCCTGTAATCTCTTCCTTTTTGCGTTCTCAGCTGATTTACACCCCAAATCTGTATCGCATTTCCGCATGGGCACGGAAAATCTTCGAAAATCCGTGCCAATACAGTGGGCGATGTTATTTCTCTCTTGGGCTTTTCGTAACGCTTACTCTTTGATAAATCCGAGAAAAATCACCTCCCACTCGGAAAATTAATGCTTGGTCAATACGAGGTTAAGCAGTCACTCATCGAAGTACCACAGGCACGCCCAATGCCGCTTAACTCGAGTGACTGCTGAAGTCACGCACTGCTCGTACACTCACCAGTGTCGGCTTATGCCTTTTAATATTAATTCGCTATATTACATTAATGTACCCAATGAATTATGAATCGTAGTAAAGTGTTACAGGGTATAAGATTTATCGTAGCTTATGAAAAAATTAAATGTGACTATGAATTAATTCAGCAAAATGTAATAAATTGTCGAAAATCGGCTTTGCAGCCTCGCGTATTCGATACGAGATCACGAGCGGTAACTTAGGCGGCGCTTTTGCGGTTAAAAATATGACCGGGGCGATTTACGTTGCGGGACTTTTGGATTACGAGACCAGAAAGAGGGTAAGTTGTACGATAGTGGAAACTTTATGTACCTATTCTCGAAACACTCTGATCATTTGATGAACCCGATCAATTTTAAAATTATAAAAAAACTAACTACTCACAGCATGAAATAATTTTTTGCATTACATTTTGCAGTATGAACTCAAGTTGACCGCTTCGGACAATCTTAAGGAGAATTATACGACTGTCGTTATTCACGTAAAAGACGTAAACGACAATCCTCCAGTTTTCGAGAGACCGACTTACAGGGCACAAATTACAGAAGAAGATGACAGAAACTTACCGAAACAAATTTTAACGGTAAGGAATAATAAATATTTTTTTAAAACTAAAGATTTTCATGAGAGATTTTAATACGTGATTTTGGCGTTGCGCAGGTTCTCGCAACCGATGGCGACAAAGACAGAAAACAGGACCTTGTTTACTTCCTCACGGGCCAAGGAATCGATTCGAACAATGCAGAGAATAGCAAATTCGATATAAATCGGACTAGCGGCGATATTTCAGTGTTGAAGGTAAATATTTGTCGAAAGAGAGCAGTAAAAAGTAAATAATCGATAACGTAAAGTGTTCTAAGATACCGACCTCTTATCTGGATTCAACCATTATTCATTTATCTAAGTCTAAGTTTTATAGCGAAGTTTTATAGCTTCAGCAAAATGTAGCGTCCAGTACCAACAGTATCTAAAAATATACCTTAAAGACTGTATATGCGTTTAAATCTTAAATTAAATGTGCAGTACTTGAATCCAGGTAGGAAGACTGTATTGGAGCACTTTACGTTACGAACGAATAAAGCTGCACTAAAAAAGTAAATTAAGTGTACGAGTGCTCGGTAGTTGTGTGTCAAAAAAACGAATATAAACTAAAAAACATAAAACAAATTACAGCCCTTGGATAGAGACCAGCCAAATGGTCGACCGCAGTGGAGGTTCACAGTGTTCGCGCAGGATGAGGGTGGTGAAGGTCTCGTGGGTTACGCTGACGTGCAGATAAATCTAAAGGACATAAACGACAATGCGCCGATATTTCCTCAAATAGTTTACTACGGTAACGTAACGGAGAACGGAACGGCGGGTATGTTGGTGATGACGATGACGGCAATCGACTACGATGACCCGAACGAGGGAACGAACGCGAAGTTGATATACTCAATTGAGAAGAATGTGATTGAGGAGGAAACGGGTTCACCAATATTCGAGATCGAACCGGATACGGGTGTGATAAAAACTGCAGTTTGTTGTCTCGATCGGGAAAGAACACCGGATTATTCGATCCAAGTAGTCGCTGTGGATGGTGGATCGTTGAAGGGGACTGGAACGGCCTCGATCAGGGTTAAAGACATAAACGACATGCCGCCACAATTTACAAAGGATGAATGGGCCACAGAGGTCGACGAGACCAGCGGAACGAATTTGCCTGACATGCCAATTCTGACTGTCACTGTCCATGATGAAGACGAAACCAACAAGTTTCAGTATAAAGTTCTTGAAAATAGCGGATACGGAGCTGACAAATTTACAATGGTCAGAAATAATGATGGTACCGGATCGCTGAAAATTGTCCAGGCTCTTGATTTTGAAGATCAGCTGCAAAGCAGCGGTTTCAGGTTTAGGATTCAAGTCAATGATAAGGTGAGAATTGTTTTCAAACTTGAAAAGTTTCTTTGATATATTCTCTACTACCAAGTTTATTGAAACTACTTTGTGATACTTTGAATTCATAAAATGTGCTTCTGATTCAATTACATAGTAGACACATATTTTGATGTGCAATGGAAAATTCCATATATTATTCTAAAATATTAAAGGAATATCTCAATGGCACCGTACAATAACTGAATGAATGAATTCAACATGAAATGGTTTTTTGTTTTCATAGGGCGAAGACAACGATAACGACAAATACCACGTAGCCTTCTCTTGGGTAGTAGTAAGCCTGCGGGATATAAACGACAATCAACCGCAGTTCGAGAAAGCGAATATCGAGACGACGGTGTTGGAGGACGCGGCTGTTGGGAACAAGCTAGAAACATTCAAAGCGACAGATCCGGACCAGGGCGGAAGAAGCAAAGTGTCTTACGCGATAGATCGTAGTTCAGACCGTAAAAGACAATTTTCCATAAACGAAAATGGAACGGTTTCGATTCAACGAAGTCTCGATCGCGAAGAAACACCGAGACATCAGGTTAAAATTCTGGCTATTGACGATGGTATTCCGCCAAAAACGGCAACCGCAACACTGACCGTAGTCGTTCAAGACATTAACGACAATGCACCGACCTTCCTGAAAGACTATCGGCCTGTTTTGTCCGAATACGCACAACCAAAAAGAGTCGTAGAAATTCTCGCTACCGATGATGATGACAGATCCAAAAGTAATGGACCACCATTCACTTTCCGACTAGATCCAAACGCTGAGGACGCAATCAAAGCGAGTTTCAAAGTCGAGAGCGACAACAAAGGTGCAAATGGCGATGGAATGGCCATCGTATCATCTTTAAGATCCTTCGATCGCGAACGTCAGAAAGAGTACTTGATACCAATCATTATCAAAGATGCAGGAACGCCACCGATGGCTGGAACGAGCACACTGACCGTTGTAATAGGTGATGACAATGACAACAAAATGCAGCCTGGATCAAAAGACATTTTTGTCTATAATTATGCCGGTCAATCTCCTGACACTGAAATCGGTAGGGTTTACGTATATGATCTCGATGATTGGGATTTACCGGACAAGAAGTTTTACTGGGAAGGTGCCTTCGAGCACGCCCAATTCAAATTGGACGAGGATACCGGAATGATTTCAATGAAATCTGGAACCCACGATGGTCGATATCACCTCAGATTCAAAGTTTACGACCGAAAGCACACGCAGACCGATGTTCCTGCGAATGTAACCGTCACCGTAAAAACTATTCCCCACGAGGCCGTAATTAATTCTGGCTCAGTTCGAATATCTGGTATAACAGACGAAGATTTCATCAGAGTTTGGAATTACAAATCCGAGGAATTAACGAGAAGCAAAGCGGATCTCTTCCGAGACAAACTGGCGAACTTGCTTGACATTGCACGAGAGAACGTGGACGTTTTCAGTGTTCAGTTGAGAAGAAAGCATCCACCCCTAACCGATGTCAGATTCGCTGCCCACGGCTCACCATACTATAAGCCTGTTAGGCTTAATGGAATTGTGCTGATGCATCGAGAGGAGATAGAAAAGGATGTTGGAATAAACATAACGATGGTCGGAATAGACGAGTGTCTTTACGAGAACGAGATGTGCGAGGGCAGTTGCACGAACGTGTTGGATATAAACAATTTGCCGTACATGGTTAACGCAAATAGAACTGCCCTGGTTGGCGTAAGAGTCGACGTTATGGCTCAGTGTACCTGCGGGGCTCGTAATTTCAGCACGAGCGAATCCTGTAGGAATAGTCCATGTTACAATGGTGGAAGATGCACGGAAACAAGATTTGGTCTGACATGCCAATGTCCTGCAGGCTATAATGGGCCAAGATGTCAGCAAACGGCGAGAAGTTTCCGAGGAAACGGCTGGGCATGGTACCCGGCGCTCGAAATGTGCGATAACAGTCATTTGAGTTTCGAATTCATAACCCGAAAGTCCGATGGCCTTTTGCTTTACAATGGACCAATCGTGCCACCGGAATCGGACGAAATTATGGTTTCCGATTTCATATCGGTGGAGCTTGAACGCGGAATTCCGAGATTGTTGATCGACTTTGGATCGGGAACTCTCGAGTTGAAAGTAAAGACCAAACGTCCATTAGATGATGGTGAATGGCACAGGCTCGACATATTCTGGACGACCGAGACTGTCAAGTTGATCGTCGATTTCTGCAAGTCCGCAGAAATTTCGGAACTGGACGACGGAACGCCACCTCAATTCAACGATTCTTCCTGCCAGGCTCAGGGAATTGTACCACCTTTCAACGAGTACCTAAATGTCAATGCACCGCTGCAGATTGGCGGTCTGTACTACGAACAGTTTGAACCCAGCAACTACAAGTGGAAATCGATGCCCTTCGGCGAGGGTTTTGACGGATGCATTAAAAATCTCTTCCACAATAGTAAACTTTACGATCTCGCGCATCCTGGACTTTCGAGAAACAGTTTCGCAGGCTGCCCCCAGACGGATGAGATTTGCAACAACCAAGAGTCGACTTTCCGTTGCTGGGAACACGGAACCTGCGTTGGTAGTTTTACTGAAGCGAGATGCCAGTGTAATCCCGGTTGGACCGGACCCGGATGCATGACGCCAACCGTTCCTACGACGTTCAAGCAACACAGTTACGTCAAATACGCTCTGAGCTTCGAGCCGGATAAATACTCGACGCAGATACAGCTCAGGTTCAGAACGAGAGAGAATCATGGAGAATTGTTCCGAGTCAGCGATCAACATAATCGGGAATATGCAATTCTTGAGGTTTGTTTAAACCTATTGTATTTTTAAGTTAAACACATATTTCAAGTTATAACAATTAACATTTCTGTTATTTGTATAAAATTTGTGATCTTATAGTATTGAAAACGTCAACAAATTGTAAAAAAGTGTTTGTCAAGTTTACAATACCTACTAATTATTTGTTCCAGATTACTGACAGCAGACTACAGTTTAGGTATAATTTAAATAATGTGAGAACGGAAGAGAGAAATATTTGGCTCTCAGCTATCGCGGTGGACGACGGACAGTGGCACACGGTTAGAGTTTCGCGATACGGCTCAGCTGCGACGTTAGAACTAGATGGCGGAGAAGGCCGACGTTTCAATGAGACGTTTTCATTCTCCGGACACCAGTGGCTACTCGTCGATAAACAGGAAGGTGTTTACGCCGGTGGTAAAGCCGAATACACCGGAGTCAGAACTTTTGAGGTTTACGCCGATTACCAGAAAGGTAGAAGAACCGTTATTTTCGAATGATTCAAAGAAAGATGTGAATAATAATTTCGGATGGAAAAATTAATATTAAATTCAGTGGGTAACTAGGAAAAGGTTTACATCATCATCGCCATAATTGATCATTTGATACTCTCGAAAATAATGAAAACTAAAGCATAAGACGGTACATTCAACTTGTACGGTATTCAATATTTGATTTCTATCTATCACTTACATGATAGTTTCAATGTATATCATTAAAATTGTACAATAACGTTTAAAAGATACATCACTCAAGCCATAGAGCACGACACGTAGCTTCAATCTTTCCTTCCCAGTTCATCCCTAATCGTGCCACAATATATTTCTTTCAAAAATTTCATGAACGGACATTTTTAACAATAAAGTCGACTTACCTTATTGATTCAAATTTGTTTCATTCCATTCCAGGTTGTCTAGACGATATAAGATTGGAAGGAAAACATCTTCCACTTCCTCCCGCGATGAACGGAACTCAATGGGGTCAGGCAACGATGGCGAGAAATCTCGAAAGGAATTGTCCCTCGAACAAACCATGTCTACACGTTGCATGCCCCGAACCTTTCGAATGTACTGATCTCTGGAACGAACATGAGTGCACGTGAGTATAGAAATTCTTCATCAACCAACAGAAGTACTTAAAATATAACTAATTTTAAAGGTAAATAATGAAAGAAAAGATATGAAACGTATTATGATACTCTATTGTATATCTTATATATTTTTTATCAGATGCGGAGAAGGTCGAGTCAGATCTCCAGACGGAAAAGGCTGCATGGACAAAAACGAATGTATAGATTATCCATGTCTAAACGGTGGAAGGTGCATAAATCAGGATCCGCGATTACGATATAGATGCATCTGTCTTGATGGATTCTGGGGCGAAAACTGCGAACTTGTTCAAGAGGGACAAACTCTAAAACTGAGCATGGGCGCACTCGCCGCGATTCTAGTCTGTTTGCTCATTATTTTGGGTAAGAGAAATCAAAAATCGATTTTCTATCAATTGAATCACTCAAAAATAATGTAAAAAAAAATTGTTTTGCTTTTATGTCTAAGATCAATTTAATATTCGAAACTTTAACTTTTTCAGTGCTTGTACTTGTATTCGTCGTCTATAACAGAAGGAGGGAGGCTCACATTAAATATCCTGGACCCGATGACGACGTTAGGGAAAATATAATAAATTACGACGATGAGGGTGGCGGCGAAGATGACATGACAGCGTTCGACATAACTCCGCTTCAAATTCCGATCGGTGGCCCCATTCCAGAAATGGGAGGAAAAATGCCACCGTGTAAATTGGCCTGTGAGTTATTTCACTTATCTAATCGCTCAAACTAAACATAGAATTGCATATTTTATAACAAAATTCATCAAAATTTAGTTTTTAAACTATACGAAAAAATTATTAAAAAATGCGTGGACTTTCTTCAAATTTGTTTGATTTTTCAGATCCAATTGGAGCGGAACCAAATGTTGGTATGTTCATCGAGGATCACAAAAAGCGGGCGGACAACGACCCAAACGCGCCGCCTTTCGATGATTTGCGAAATTACGCCTACGAGGGTGGCGGAAGTACCGCAGGCTCGCTTTCGTCGTTAGCTTCCGGTAATTCTTATACCGTTACTGTCAATATTTAATCGAGAAAAATAGTTATTCGTGCACCTAGGGAGAAAAATCCCGAATTTATGACACCCCTTGCTGCCCACCGAGCATTGATAATTTTTTTCATTTGTTACTCTCAGCCTGAAATTCATTCTTTTTTAATAGTTGCATATGAAATGTTTTAACAATACTACGCATACAGTTAGAATTACGAAATTGTCTTATATGGGTGGGGGGGGCAAAGTGTCACTGTCTCGGCAAGTTGAGATTTTTCAAAATCATCTGAAACGTGACGCTTTCCTTCCTCTAAACGGATTACAAATGTGAACTTTGCAAGTGTGTTGAAATTTTTTTTATTCTTAAGAACAAAATGCAGAATGAAATTAGTGTTGTAAATTGTTGAATATTAATAGATACCCATAATAAAATGAGTCTTTATTATCTAAAATGATTTTGATAACATTTTTAGGAACGGACGACGAGCAACACGAGTACGAATACCTCGGCGCCTGGGGACCGAGATTCGATAAGCTCGCCGACATGTACGGTCCGACGGAGGAAAGTGAAGAAGAGGAATAAGTTTATCAACAAATTCCGCGAAAGAACAACCAAAAAAACACGACTGAAAAAATCGCCTTTTCCGAAAGGGCGTGAACCAAGGAAGGAGAAAAAAGGGAGAGAACTCAAACGAGATGAATTTTTCCTCGAAAAAGCTCCGATAAAGAAAATTAAAATAAAAATTCTCAAAGAATTCGCGGTGTCTCGAGGCTCATTCCAAATTTGTTTAAAAAAATGAGACACCCGTGAAATTTTCGTGATAAGAGTTGAAAGAAAGTGACGAGAATAAGAAAATTAAAAATAGAAAAATAAAAAGTCGGAGATAAATCGAGGAAAAATTATAAAAAATAAGAAAAGTTGACATCGATAGCTTGAAAAAAAAACCCAAGAAATTGAAGAAAGGATTACGAAAGTATACACGCGATTAGACGAATGTTAATAAAGGAAGAAAAAATATGAGCAGGGAGAAAAAATACGAGGCACTGCAATCGGCGATTAGTAATAATAATAATAATATTAATAATAATAAAATAGTAATAATAATCTTAATATGTTCGTAACATTTGTCGATTAAAAAAATGAGAAAAAAGGCCCATTGCAGCAGCTTTTTCGTATTTCGTACTTCGACTCATTGAGAATGGCATTGAACATTTTCTTTTGTTGTAAATTATTTATGTCTTAATTCATTAGCCTTGAGCCAACAAATTCGCGATCATAATATTTTTCGGGTAACATTTTGTATTTAATTTTTCTTCTTTCATTTTTTTTTCATTAATTACTGAAATGTCCAATTTATCGCTGTTAAATCCTCTCTCGGAGAGACATCGAGTAATATTTTACACCAATAGTTAATGTTTTTACCGGATAATGAAAAAAAAAATAAAAAAAAGAGAAAGAAGAAGGAACCAAAGATTTATCGACGAGAGTGAAAAACTCTTGGTAAAGAAAATCGCTTTTAAAAACGATTTTAAACGAGTAGGGAGAAAATACGAATAAACGAAAATTGAGTGTTAAGGAAACAAGGCATCTCATTGTTTCGATCTCAGACTAGAATCTCGAGGAGTAAAATGGATAAAAGTGAGAGAAAAGATAAAAAAGCGATCGTCGACATTGCAAGTATTATTACACGATTATCGATACGATATATACATATATAAATTCATATATGTATATATTAATATTATATATATATGAGGAGAAAAAACCACGAGTATAAATTTGTAGAATTGAGATGCGAGTGTGCGAGAGAGCGAGAGAGATCGAGTGCTGAGAGTAAAAGTGTTAGAAAATGCGTAAACAATTGTCGAGTAACATTAATTATTCGACGATTATATATAAAATGAATATTTTTCCGTTTTTTGATCATTCGTCAAGGCCACATGTCACAAGTCGAACCAAAGAGGAGGATCGTCAAATGAGGAAAGAAAAAAACAAATCCGATAAAAAGAAGCTCGAAAGATTCGTTCGAGACCGAAAAAATGCAATTCTGTTCAGAGATTAATCTCCATAATATGAAAAAAATAATTGGAGAAAAGAAGAGGAAGAATAAGAAAAAATAAAATGAATCTCCGTACAGTTGTAAAATTTTCTCAACCGGATAAAAATAGTCAATTCACTTGAGGGATTCTCGCAACGATTATCCAGGAATACACGAAAGAGACAAAGAAAAAAAAGCCATGATGAAAATAGAATGCAGTAAAGAAATCGATAAGAATAAAAAGAATTCAGGAAAAGGGGCACGAGAACTAAGCAAATAAGAAAAACAAAAAAATATATAAATATATATATATATATAGATGTACGAGGGGGTTGTAAAATTATTCAGGAGATTGCGAACAAGGAAACGAGGAACGAAAAAATGAAAAACAAATCATTTTTTCGTTCTGAGTTCCCTAATTCGCCGATACGTAAGTTTCGAAGCGGGAAGAATAAATGAAATGCAAAGAAAAAAAAATAATAGTAGCGAGGTGCCGAGGCATGGTATCCTAATTTTGGTCTCAAAAATTTCGCATGACACGATTATCATTACTTTATTTATCATTACTAATATGATATATTATTCCACATCGATTTTTATTATCGTTTTCTATCGATTGTCGTTTTTCGCGATTTGTGATATTAATTTGCGTAAGTGTGTAAAGAAAAAAAAAACGAGAAGAAGAGCAAGAAAAAAAGAAACACAAGAACGCATTGCGCTCCACCAATCCCAATTTTCCTAGTCTAAACTTAAGCTTATTTATAACGAAGAAAAAGGTAAAAGTAACGATTAAAGATAAAAAAAAGTAAATTAACGAAAAAAAGCAAGTCTAGAGATTTAACTATAGAAGTCAGTCTATAGTGAACGAAAAAGGCTCTCAGATGCTCCGTAATTATTATTATTATTATTAAAGGATGCTGAAGTGCAGCAAAGGGAAAGAACAAAGGTTAAAAAAAACTAATTAAAAAAAAGAAAACAGACATCTTCCTCTCTCATTCCTACCTCTCTCCATGTTTATCATTGTCGTAAGAAAAATAATTAAAAAAAAAAGAAAACACACACATCGACGAAGCACGATTAAAGAAAAAGAAATAATAATAAAATAAAAGTTGTGTAGATATTTTTTTTTCCTTCCATTTTTTCCCATCTTAGAAACAATTGTCGAGCTCCCGCGTCGATTCTGTCGTTATTGTTGCTCTCGTTATTATTATCCTTATTATTATTCTTTATTGCAGTATTGATATTATTATTATTATTATTATTGATATCATAACGAGTCCCTTCCCTCCGCACGACCTAAAATACCGTCCTCCCTTGAGAAAAGTGAAAGAAAGAGAATGGATAAAAGTGATGAGAAGCGAGCCACGATTTTTCATGAGGAAAAAATTTCGAGAAAAAGATTTTTCTCGGAGCGTTTTCTTTGATGAGGACAAAATCAAGGGAAATAAAAACCGTGAATGAAAATGGAGCAGTATAAATATATATATTAGCGTGGTAAGAATCGCGGAGGGGTCGAGACAGAATTTCGCTAAATCTTGGCCAAGCGGCGACGAATTTTATGGCGTGGTTGGTTAAAAAAAAAAGAATAAAATGAATAATGAAAATTGTAAGAACAATTGTCATCGAGGATTAAATTTTATTATTGATAATAACGATGATGATGATAATAATAATAATAATAGTAACGAGAAACAACCAAAGAAATACGATTTATCTGTTGAGTTATCGACGCCTCGTTGCGTGTGTGCAGTGGCATTAAAAAATGAGAAAAAAATGAGAAATAACGACGATGACGAAGATATTCAAATAGTTAGAATGTTCACTGTTGTGTATGTACATTAACTGAACGTTAAAGAAGAGAAAAAAAACAGATCTTTTATTGATTATTCAACCGAGAGATCGCTCGACCCAGTGGACGAATTTTGAGGGAAAAAAGAAAAGAGAATACAAGAAAAAAATCAATCATTTTAAAATTGCCCTCAGCAATCCTGCAAAATAAAAAATAAAATGAAAAATCTCGTCGAATTTTCCATTTATTATGTTAGAAAAGTTCGAGTACCCTTCGTTAATGAATATTTATTTTATAATTATTGGAGTTCAATCGCAAAACAAGAAGCAATAGTAAAAATTATTTTTCGAAATAATTCAATTGTATTTCATAAGCTTTGTGTTTCGGTATCGAAGATGAAAATTTCGACGAGATTAAAATTCTAATAGAAATCGAAAATTTTCCTCTTTCCATCTAAAGCACAAAATAATTGTACATAATGTAATAACGAGTAAAGGACAGAGGAGGGAAGAAAAAAAAGTGAAATCTGTGTGACGAAAGTGAATAATAAAAACGAAAGAGAGGTTTCTTTTTTCCTTTTCTCGATTTGTTCGCGAGCCAAGAATAAAATAATCGATTCTCGCGATTAACTCAGGGCGCTCAAACGATTCAAACCTCTCTCAATATTTCTCAAAAAAAAAAACACAATTTTGCCATCAAGATTTTTTATCGTCTTTTTTATCCAATTTTTCGACTCCGTTTTTTCTCATACGCGTGTATGTATTCGCTAATATTTTTTTCTCGATTCTTTAGAAAAAACAATTTAAGAATTCTGCCTAAAAATCCCGGTTGTGAGAAGTAAAAAAGCTAATAAAAAACTCACGTCTCAAAAAACTCTGGACTGAACTATCATTTTTCAATATATCAAATCGAACGTTTCACGGCGGCAAGAAAACAATCGAAAATGCAATTTTAAATTCACCAAATCGTCGCGATTCAATCTTTTTTTTTTAATTTTTCATTCGAACGTTCAATTTTGTATCTTCAATGAAAAAATTGAATTCTCAATCTCGGAAACCTGGGAACGAAAAATTCAAATAAAAAAAAAGCTCATCCAACATATCCGTAACTTTTTATGCACTGCCTAATTAATTAATCGAGACACCGCGTTAATTAATCGAACGGGTTTGTGAGGGGGAGGGAATCTAAAAGGGTCTTAAAAAATGAAAAAAATAAATAAAAATAATTTGTCTCGACAGGGCCGAGCGTGAACTCTCTGGCCAACAGTAGAGTGTAAAACGAGCAGATTGTGTAACGTTTTGTCCCATAGAATTTGTTGTGAAAGAAAAATAAATGAGAGAAAGAAGGTAAATCAGGAATGATAAAAAAAGTGGAAAAAACGAAAAAAATCACTCGAGAACGTTAAAAAAATCACCTTAATGTGTATATATATGCTGCCACTGAACACATCTCATTAGTACAATTACCATATACATACATATAAATATATATATATATATATATATATATATATTAACAAACAATCTACTGTAATCGACATATGTATGATTAATTGATATTAATTAACGATTAATTATAATTATTACCACTATTATCTATACCATTTGTACGTTATACTTCAGTTCGGACGAAATAAATGCCTTCTTTTTAATAAAAAAATACAAATTAAAATAGTACGGTTCTAAAAATCTTTTCTGCATTTTACTTTTGTTTGAAAAAAAATTTTCAGCGACTCCTGCGATTTCTTCCACGCTTTTTCTTCGATCTGTTTTGTTTTGTCCTCGGAAATTCGCTCACAATTCGCTCCCAGAGACGGTCGATCGTGTAATCAAGAAAATAATTCCATCCGCAATCCCTGTTAGACAATGAATAAATATTTCCCTTTTATGAGTCTGTTTTTAGATGATAATTGAAGAATGAAAATTGAAAAAAAACCTAAATGTTGCATTGTAAAAATAATTATAAAAATTTTTCAGTATTTGATAATGACACAAAAACTTTTTACACATTATCATTTTTATTTAAGCCTTAAAAATTCGATGTGTTAAAAACTTACATGAGTAGCGTAAAATCCAGCGATTTCGTTACGTGGAGCGAAAGAAGAAAAAATGCAAAAGTCAAACCGCAACTTAATATCGTCATAGGTATTTTCGTCTGCGTTACGATATTTCCGACACTGTTCATGTCCAACCAAACGAAAACCTATCAATGCAGAAATAATTGCCCGAATACCCTAAGAAAAATTTTTAAGCAACATCAAAAAAATTTTGTCAAAAATTACTTTGCACAGAGCATTTGGAATATTCGTGAGAATAAGAACATCGATCGGTGTCCAGATGCAAGCAACTGCAAATTCCAGTAAAAACGCCGTAGCCAAAAACTAAAAAAAAAATCATTACAATGACAATAACCTTTTGCTGAAATAATAGATTATCGAACACAATTTTTTAAATCTCGATAAACTGTATTTTTTGCTTAAAAACTATTTTGCCACGGCATAAAAAATCTTTATTATCATATTCTGTAAAGAGTGCAAACAAAAATTAAGGGACAATGCATTTATTTGTATTTTATAATTCATTGACGTAGAGGTAGAAATATACCTCGTAAGCACAGAGCAAATAAGCTTTCGGTTTACGAAAATTCGTGGGAAATAACGTCGAGCTTAGAATAATCGTGTAAACTCCAGAGGCAAAGAAAAACGAGGTTATCGGTGGTCCGCTGATGAGAGCTTCTCCTTCATCGTCCTCCATTGCATTCGCGAAGCACGTACGGAATATTGAGACACCGAAACCATTCAGGACCAATGCCCAGATCGTGCAGAGCAATTTGGTCATCGAGACTGACAAATTTTCATTCTCTAAATTTTAACTCCCGAAAAATATCGTAACCTAACTAAGAAAAGACGTGAAGTCGCCCGCGATTTTCGATTTTTTATTTGTAAAAATGAATGGAAAAAAAAATATAATGAAATTAAAGAGTTAATTAATTATATGAATTTAAAAATTAATGATCTCAGAAAGTTATTTTTTCAAAAAATTAAATTCGGTTTCATGAATTTATAATAGAATTCGGGAAAATGTTGAATTTGTCGATCGAAAACGCTCTTATCAAATACAGTTACAAAAGAATACAAATTGAAAAGACTCGAAGATGAATTATTCTAAAAACTGCTGATATTTAATTTTTATTCGACGGAAGATAACAAAATTTTATCGATGCTATTTTGTTGAATTTTATTTCCTCATGGTTCATCTTTGGACCAGGCGTCCAAAATCGCGTCGAGAGATTCAGTGGCATCGAGCATCCAAACGAAGGAGAGAATCGACAGGCAGAACGCCGTATGAATCGCAGCGTCTTCAGTCGACATGTAAGTCGCGAAGTTTATTAGAATCGAATAATCGTCAAGACCTAACATCGAGTTCAGCCACACAACCTGACAAATATCAACGTCGTCCATAAATTAGTAACAATTATGACAATAAACAAATAAATACATACTATAAAAAAATTATAAATTAACCAACAAATGCATGATGAATTAATGAAATCGTACCCATCGGCTGGACTCGTGAGTGAGACACCACACACCGTTCATTATTGGAATCCAAATTCCCCGATTCCCCAAATTCGTAGCTAGAGCAGAGACCAGCATCTTTATGGAAAAAAAAATCCGAGATTAAACATGTTTGTAATTTTTTTTTCATCTAGTCGCAAAGACCGTGGCGAAAAAAAAATTTCAAATCGATTTGTTATGTTATTGCGATAATTGAAAAGTATTTACGTACGTCGTAAATGTACAGGAGTTGGGTCGGTGGCTCTTTGAGAGAGCTGGGCCAGAGTTTGTACTCGGCGATGAGACAGAGAAGGGAAAAAATAAATATCGGAGAGGCGTAGGACGGGTCGAATGGTAGATTTACTTCATCGTCCAGGCAGAAACCAATTATACAGATTTGTCTCAAATGCATGTACATTCCAGTGCAGACGACAACCAACCAGTGGAAATTTATGCAATCGAGATAATCTTTTACGACATCCATCCTAGCCCAAGGAATGTTTCCTCTGGTGAAAAAAACAGTACGATAATGCTTGTATTGGAATAAAAAAAATTATCGAGGTCAGAAGAAATGTGCGAAAATTTATCTCGGTCAAAAAAAATCCGTAAATATTTACCGAGGATAATGAAATCTTTTATGGATACGTAAGGAAAAATCTCGCATTTTCGAAACTTTTTTTTCCAACTTGCCCAAATTGAAATTTCTCTTACCTCCAGGGAGAATTCTTCTTTTCACTTCAATAACTTTTTATAGAAGCAGCATTCTGGCCATCTTTCACTCCCTGACTTCTTCAGTAAAACTTCGACAGTAAATTGGACAAAAAAGAAGAAAAATCACGACAAAAAATATTTTCAAAGAGTAAAAAAACTCGAAAGCCTCGATTATTTGAGGTTTAAAAAAAGACAATTTTCTCCCTTGATGCTGTCATGACATGAATTGTTTTGAAGTTGGCTGCAATTCTTTTTTTGATAACTCATAAATTTAAATTGGCTCTGCGAGATGAATTGAGCAAGTACTTCATAACAATTATATTGCCTTCTTTAATATTCTCAAAAATACCATCAAGATGGTGTAAAAAAAGGAGGCAAGTACATTTTTTCTTGGTATTGTGATAAATAGTAAAGGGATGTGGTAACATGACAAATCCGCTAAATAATAATTAAAATTATTGAAAAAAAGTGACCAAAGAATTTATAAATATTTACATCACCTTAATGAAAACTTCATTTTATTTTATTCATGAATTTTCGAATAACCGACCATTTATTTTCGAAAAAAATAAAAAAA
This sequence comes from Cremastinae sp. B BG-2022a, assembly GCA_030522605.1. NCBI lineage: Eukaryota > Metazoa > Arthropoda > Insecta > Hymenoptera > Ichneumonidae > Cremastinae sp. B BG-2022a. The sequence continues at coordinate 122,622 of JAPYYX010000255.1, forward strand.
TATATATTCTTGTTCGTCTTGTCATCATTTGGATAATAAATTTGAGACCGTTCAATCAAAATTGAAAATCGATAAATTCAAAGTTCGTCATTTTTTAATAACCTGGAAATTGTATTAAAAGTATTTGCAACGAATGTTCGCTTCATTTTAAGAAAGAATCGAGAAATCTTCTTTTTCATTTTCTTCTTACTCGGATGATACACTCGAGGTCATTCAATCAAACGAACCGAGACGAATTCTTCACTCATCCCGTGTCTTTTACGGTTCTTTCCCTCTATTTTTTTCTCGAATTGAAGGGATACGCATGGTGAAAATGTTGGAGGGTCCGTGCGAGTGAATTCGAATTTTATACGGCTCTGGATTTTATGCTGAAAGCCGGCGCGAGAGTGAGAATCGTTGCACAAGGATAAATCGTTACACGCGACCACGCTCTTATACATTATGCATCGCATTTCCTCGATAGCATTTCCTACAGCTACCGGTGCAAAAATAAAATATGTCCGCTCATCTGGTAAATACGATTCCAACTCGAAAAATTCATGCCAATTAACAAATTGAATCGAATTTCGCACACACACATACAAAAAGGTAAAAGAACATTTGTAACTTGTGAATCACGTTTTGGCACAAACTTTTATACTTAATAATTTTTTGAAGAAAACAATAAATGATTTTTCTTACACGCTTTTCCGCTAATTAATCAAATATCACTGTTAGAACATTTCATGATTCAGTCGAAAATTTGTAAAAATGAAGTGAAAAAATCAGAAATTTCAATAAGACTCGAATCATGGAAGAGGAGAATAGTAAATCGAATAACGTCGAGGGAAGTTCGAGGAGAGATAAACGACATTGCGGATTTCTAAGGAAAGTGAGAATAGAGTAGATGACGGGATGAGGGTGGATTGTTAACGGCATGAGAAATGAAGAGAGGAGAGATCAACGAGGCGTGGAGTGACAGGAAATTGCCCTTTGATTTTCAACCCGTTCGGCCGCGACGTTTCGATCCGTCCGGGCCATGCAAAATACGTCTTCGTATACTTGTATCTGTGTGTAGATATATGAATGTATATTCCTATAGATCACACAAAGAGAGTTCTGTTCTCTTTGAGTAACGCTCACCGATCAAAGGATACTCCAGAGACGACAAATACGAGAAAATCTGGGGGAAATTAATTTCAAAATCATCGTGACGGGCGGGTGAAATACGAAAAATTCGAGAAATAAATTCCTCGGTGGCTTGTACTCTGTGCAGCAATTAATTTCCTGAGTAAAATAACAATTTCCTGCATTTAAATTAAAAAAATACGTGACTAAATTATATAAAAAATTATTCTTAATCGAAAAAATGAAACAGCATAAATAAACGACATATAAAAATCTCTTGAGAAATATGATTTAACAAATTCTTAAATTTATTTCTGAATTTTTGAACATACAATTCTCCAAAAAATGGTCAACAGCGAGATCTAAAGCGAACTATCGAACTTAAATTCAGGTAGACTTAACATTTTTCTTTTTTTTTAAATATCCATAATTTTAGAAAATTATTTATCAGAAAATTTTTAAAATCGTGGTGGCCACTTATGGCACCTTGACAAATATATTTTATAAAAACGAAATTAAGTAAAAATTTTTAACAAATATTGGAAAAAAGTTATTCGCGTTTTTTTGTTCTTCTCAGGATACTCCGAAAGAAAAAAAAAGTAATGAAGATGGTAACAAGAGGATAGTGGCTAAATCTCAGAAATCGACAAGACGCACTGGTTGAAATAAGAACTATTATCTCGTGCGAGGTTTGGTCGTCATGGGAACGGCACAGAATCCTTCGAGATAAAAGAAAGAACTCGGACGATTGAGGAGAATCGGAAATTGTAGCAAGAGCGAGAGAGAGAAAATTCGCAAGCTCGAAGAAAAATGTAGGACTCAACGTTTCGAGAGAAAAAAAAAAGCGGAAAAGGAGAAAGAAAAAAAAGAGAGTAAAGTTCTAGAGCTCTCAGCCTCAATTTATCCTCGCTCCTTACTTCAATTCACTCCTTTTATGTTACGCCGAGAAATCAAGTCACCCACGCACGTTCAGACTTTTAAAACTCTAATTGCCGAGCTCAAAAAATAAGTAAAAAGATTTCCTTATTCTTCGAGAAAATAAAAAAATTACTGAATTTCTTAAATTTATCGTAATAAACAATTATTCTCAAAAATTAAATCAACAGGTGTTGTTTCAATGTTTGAATGAATTTGAGACAAGTTGGTCGTTCGAATTTATTTCTCTTTTGATTCTTTTCAATAACGAATAATGTTTTTTTTCGGTATGGAAATGAAAATTTCCTTTTTCGAATAAAATTTACGACTCGATAAGATCTCATATTTCATCGTTTTTTTGGCAACGGCAAGACGAGATTAATCAATTTTTGGGACAATAACGCGAGACAGATATAATCATTTTCAATTTTTTCGTCACTCGGTATTTTGTCAAGTGGCCCAAAAAGAGGAAAAATTGTTAAACCGGAAAAAATATCACTAAAAATTAAACAATTTATAAATTCTGCTAAATAACTAATTTTTCGAAAATAGACAACGTACTCCAGTCATTGGGCTGCGTTCGATTCACAAGATATACGGTGCGACCTCGGCAGCTTAGAAAAAAGAGGTTTCACCGTTTGCTTCAGAGTATAGTGCAAGCGTTTTCTCTGCTCTCGAGCTGAACCAAACTGTTCAAAATTCTAAACTATTTTTACACGCTTTATTGTCAAATCAAAACTCTATCTATACATATAATACGTCAATCAATAGCGTAAGAATATTTGCGAAACTATTATGTAAAATAAAATACCAATTCTGAGAGAAAAATGTCTTACATTTTATTATACTGATGTGAAATTTTATTGTAATTATTTGTTGACGAATTTCACTCGATTTCATTATACATTTTTGAATGTTTTAAACTAAATTTAAAACGATATTTTATAATTCCAAAAGAATTGTAATTGTAAAATTGACTAGATCATTCGTATAAAACTGAAAGATTAAAAAATAGTTGAGAGGATGAGCATTATAAAGCAAAAGTAAAATGTGAAAAATAAAAAAACGTCCAAGCAATTTATTCGAATCGAAGTCTCGCAATCAAAGGAGCAGAAAGTTTATGACTCGATTAAGCGCGCGAGTCGTCGAGTGAGCGGTGTGAATCCGTCGGAAGCGAGCTTGTAACGCAATTACTCCCGTATTTCTCGTCCCCGTGTTGCCATCACTCTCACAATGTCTCAGTTAGTTCTAACTTAAACAGCGTCAATCTCGATCGCGAAGTTAACAGCCTTTTAACAAGTCTCATCTTTTCATGAGACAAAAACTAAAAAAACGAAAAAAATCACTGAAATGATAATATCAAAATAAACACAAGATTTAGAAACGAATTCACTCAATGCTGGATCTTGGTGTATTGAAAAAGAATTCACTGATTGTGGGACAATAAAAACAATATAATAAAATGAAAAGATATTAAAAATCATTGTGATTAAATATTGGAATTAAAATCTAAAACGTCCAAAAATTAAAAAGCCAAATATTTGTTCAGTGTGTTCACATAATTCAAACAATTGTAAAATTAAAAAAAAATGAAATAAATAAATATAATTATAATGACATAAAACGTACATAGTGCGTGCATAAAAAATGTGAAGGTTCTTATCAGAATTGCAAATCACTCACTAATTTCATAACGTTAGAAGAAAACAATAGCAAATTAAAGAATGTCACGATAAAATATTTAGAGTAAAAATAGGAAATAAAAATATATGAAAAATATCATAAAATTAAAAATCAAAAAGGTCAAAAATTTACAATGTTACTTGAATTAATTCAAAAAATTATAAAATTCTAAAAATTAAATAACATTAATTCTGAGATAAATGAATTTGATGTAAGAAATTTTCAAGATGAACAAATAAACACAATTGTAATGGTGTGCGTATCAATTGATGTATAAATGTGTATTTAAAAAAATGTGGAATCTCTTATCACAATCATGCTATCAATATCCGAGTCCGCGCAGAAGGATGGAATGGCCTACGAATGCGAGAACGACGTCGAGTGTGGAAGAGAGTGGGGGAATGACATAAAACGCGTAAGCGCGTCGAGGCTCCTGGCACTGGCTCTCCGTCTACCAAACGGCCGGTTCGCGAATGTTTATTTTGTTCGTTTCACGCGCGAGCCACCGAATCCGCCAGCGCACTATCATTTCGTGACTTTTACACTTTCCAACAGTAAATAAAATTGTTGCTCTTATCGCTTCGAAAATTATTTTTTCTCTCGGAGACAAAATCGACGACAGAGACGACAAAAACTGAGACGAATATTTAACGCTACAGGTAAGTGGATGACACATTTGAGCTTTCTAAGATCAAACCAACTTCTTCTCTCTCAAATTTTTCTTGCGAATGTCGCAGTATTCGAAAAATCTACCACTAGCACAAATCTGAAAAAAATTTTCAACTTCATTGTATAAGTAAAGAAAATATGTCAAGATGAATGTAAATAACTAATCAAATTTGTATTTTGAATTTAAAAAAAGATTCAACACGAAATCATTTTCTAAAATCTTAAACGTAAGTGAGTCTTTCCAATTATCATATAATTATATATATGTATTTATAATAATTTTTGTTGGGTTTTTTATTTCCAATTAAAACTTGAAGTAAAATAAAATGAAACCTAGACACGCCTAAAAAATTATTTGCAATTCTCGTACGTGTTTGCGATTAAAATGGTTTTGAATATTTTTTTCATCTCTGTTTTGAGATTTAAAAAAATCTCGGCAGATAGTTCATTCCTGTTCTATGCAAAAAAAGTGAATTATTGTCGTTCAATATCGAGGTTAACACCTCCTAGTCAAGTGAATGTAAGTTCTTGATGCTATTATAATTTTTAATTGGAAGAATCAGGATTCTGTTCTCAAGAAACTTTGTGGAGTTGAAGGAGTAATTTTTTAAATAATAATAGCAGAAATTTCTGAAAGTTGAATGGAAATGATTCGCGGTAACCGGCAAGATGTTAGCTACTATTTATAACTAAAAAAATTAATCATTTATTTAATGATGTAAAAACAATTCTTCTTTGTTTCCAAAATGTAAGATATTTTAATAAAAAAATACGTATAAATGATTAATCGTTTAATTTAAATATTTGAAGAGATGAAAAGTTGCTTTTAAATTTAAAGAGGAATTTTCAGGACAATCCATGTCAAAAGTATTTTCGGAACGAAAATTTGCGAATTTTTTTCTTTCTAGACTTTTGAAAGGGTTCTGAATTTTTTATGTACAATAGCTACAATAGCGATTAACAACTTCCGATTATTAATTAAACCATTTTAACAATTAACATTGTTTAAACAATTACAATAAAAATTTTTAGTGGAATGCTTTTAAATTTTGGAATTAGCATTAAACACTCATATGAAACATATTAAAAAAATTTTACGGAGATGGTACCTTTTTTTGTTTATGTCTAGAACATTTATATGAATTTTCCATAAGAAACAATGTTAAATTTTATAAAGTTTGAATGTTTAAATTTTGGAATTAGCATTAAACACTCATATGAAACATATAAACAAAATTTTACGGAGATGGTACCTTTTTTGTTTATGTTTAGAACATTTATACGAATTTTCCATAAGAGACAATGTTGAATTGTATGAAGTTTAAAAGTTCATAACTTTAAAACCATTCAGTGAATCATTTTCAAATTTGGCACAAGGATTTTTTAGCCGTTTCCAAACACGTCTACAAAATTTGAACTTTTTCTTACCATTTTAAAAATAGGTATAATTCCTCCTTAAA
>JAPYYX010000256.1:0-124740 GCA_030522605.1 Cremastinae sp. B BG-2022a
TTGGAGAGAATTCTTTTTAGGTGTCTACGAACCTATTTTTCAGAGTATAAAGTCAAAAATAAATTATTCGATTTTTTTGACCCACCCTAATGTACATGCACCGCGTCACTCATCGCCTCCAGTGATCGATGTATATACCAATAGAGAATCATATTCTTTTTATATTTTGCGCAATCACGTATCTAGAATGAGTACTGTACACGATATCGCGACTACCATGCATCCCAACACATTTTCCTCTCGATCTTACTCCGGGACTTTCTGTAATAATTCTAATATCGCTCAAAACATATACAAAAAGGTCGTTCCATCGGACGAATGAAATTTTCCGTGTTTCACAATTTTAAAAAATAAATCGTGGTCCGGGTCTAGAGCAAATTCGCGTTTTCCAAAGCTTATTCACGCTTAACCTTTTCTCCGTCTCATTCGAACCTCCCCGTCTTACTCCTGATTATTGCGGTTCTTCATAAGAATCTTCTCTCGTTAACTTTCTCATGCGCAAAGAATTAGACACGATCGATCAATCGACTTTGCGATGATGAAAAACCTCCCTGATGTAATTTTCCACTTATTCGTCCAGTAGCTCTCTCTTTTTTTCACGTCGATTAACATCCAGCATGCATGAGAAAATGATACGATATATGTATGCATCAGCGTACAGATATAGCCCTCTCTTTCAATTTTTTCGACGCGAACCACCCTCGCCACGATCACTTCCGTATGCAAGCGTCTACATACAATATCACCAGCATATATCTATGTATGGAAAATTTAAATGCTTCCGTACACGACCGTTCGTTTTTGTTGCGTTATTTGAATCTCTGGATGTGCATCGATCAGCCGTGTACTGCCGGTGGCACCGAGTGTGCCGGTGCATTCGCGCGTCATTCGGCAATTTGTCAATGTCCAGTCTACCCCCCCTGTCAATAACCTTTCTCTATATCTCCTCGACCTCGTTTATTCCTGTGTACTATATTATTATACAACACGTGCGGATACGCACAAGTTTATAGCAACGAAATGAAAGCGTAAGAAAACACTTTTTATATCTCTTTGAGAATTAAAAAAACGACTGTATGTATACATGCGTGTATATATCTACTCTAATTTTTTCATTATTCTTTTTTACCTAGAAGAATCATCATAAAAGCCTTGCCAGAATGAAACACACTCTCTGATGTAATCTTGTATCTCCGAAAGAGTATCTCCATCAGATGAGTAAAAAGAATAAGCAGCAACGGGACGGTCTCTCATCTGCATGTGGTTTCGAGTTGGTCGCCCTTAAACGCGGTAAGAGACGTGTGTTCTTTTTATCGTATGGCGGTGATGATACAAGTCGTGTTCTTTTCATTGCTTCGCTGATGCCACTCGTCGTTAGTCATCAGGCAACACTCAACCTTTTCCTTATTTATTTCACGTCAATCGAAGCGTGGCACAGCTACATTTTCGCTCGCAAGCCATCTCTTCCGTCCCCCCCCCCCCCCTTTTATTGTCGAGTCAATCTGCGACAGACTCGAGAGAGCTAGTACACATCGCGTGTACCGATATGCACACACGAGAGCATGCTCGGTATAGTATAGAAATATCTTTGTGCACATGACTGATGAGGGGGTATATACCTGTACTACTGTACACGCTGATGGGTAGAGCAGTGAGCGAGAATGAGCGACTGATGAGGGAGCGAATAAATTGAAATAAAATTTGGTAGTCAAATCAAGTTTTCACGCGAGGCAGGATGAATGCTCCACGCGACCACCGCGTTTTCTCAAATATAATACAGATATACAATATAGGCTTATTCCACAATAATACACTGTATACATATAGCACCAGAAAGTCTTTTTCTCTCTCTCTCTCTCTCTCTCTCTCTCTCTCTCTCTCTCTCTCGCTTTATTTATTATTGTACCTACTATACATGTGTGTGACATTCAGCAGTTACAGCATACCAATTCTCATGGATCGCTAAAGTACTGAATGAAAAAAAAAGCTTTTCAAAGCGATGATCTTTTCTTATTATTCTCAAAAACCTGATGTATACACATATATGTATAGGTCCAATAAGTTTTTGTCTTTTCTCTTAATATAATGAATGGATTTCCTTAAGCTTCAAGACGCACGATGAATAAAAACTCCGATCCGTAGATTTCAACGAATATTTGACAAGAATTCGGAACTGATGGAAAAGTTGGGGAGGAGGATCTATTGTATGTACCCAGGAATTGCACAGCGAATAGTGGAATCCACTACTGACAATCGCATATAATGCTCCGAAGAAACCGCCCACGGGACGAGGGCATTTTTTGGCTGTCATTACTTTTCATCCCCAAAACACATAATTTTTTTATTTTCACCAGGGCATTATAGAGAAAGAGTGTGTGGTTCGTGTTCGTGTGTGTACGAGTTAGAGAAGAAGGAGCTCGCGAAGTTTGACCGCAAAAGCGCGAGACCATGCACGAGCAAACTTTATGGAATAATAGTACGAACGGGGATAAAAAGATAATAAAAAATTAAAAAGGCGGATGAAACGCGTCGAGAAGAGGCAAGACTCAGGAAAACAAGGTAGAGCTGAGCGGTAGCCTTTGTGTCTTTCTGCTTTCCGGATATTACCATCGGCTCTTGTGAAAATATGATGCTTGAAACAATCGTAGACTCTTCACTTGATGGAGAAAGTATGGAAATACTTTGATTTTTAACCATAGAATTATCCATTTACACTTCCTTACTCCCTCATCACCCATGTTAAAATATACTTCATTACACACCTTTTATTTACATTTTCTACATATCAATTGAATTGGAGAAGAGAGCTGAACTTGAAGACGAAGAATAAGGGAGAAAAACTGCGCAAAAGGAATAGGAGAGCGACAGAGAGAATAGAATAGAATAGAATCAGTTTTTATTGTACGAGGGATTATTGGTGCGTACATGCAAATGTATGTACACATACCCACGTGTACAAAGAGAGAGTTTTGAGCGAAAGAAACTTAAAATAGAGAGAGAGAGAGGGATGAGAATCAGCAATGAAATGAAAAAAAAAAAAAAAAGTTTCTGCGAAAGCAACCATTTTGGCACTACTGACACTAATGGTCCGACCATTGCTGCGGAATTAGCATTTTAATTGCTTGAGCGTGTGTCGCTTGGCAACTCGAGAGAACGTGCGAGAGAAGAGAATGAGAGAAAGAAAAAGAGTAATTGGCTACAAAGAGGCGTGCCACCATACGATATGATCCAACGAAATTTCGGGGAGTAAAAAAAGAATAATTTTAGTCTGTCTCGGATGGAAATAGTTCGGAAATTGGATCTTTTGAATAAATAATATAGGTATGTTGCATTGCACGAAATGACTTCTGTATGAGTCATCGTTGAGGTGTTGATAGAATCATCACTGATGATGAGCGGAGAGGTCGGGAATACTCGAAGATAGAACGCCCCCTCGGGAAAAAGGTATACATATATACGTGTAGTACTTTAGGATGCGAGCGCTCAAGGAGACAATGACGAGAGTGAGAGAATAAGATTAGATTGGCCGGTGTATAGTCACATTCATTCATACAAAGGAGCAAAGGGTTCCGCGAGAAGGGTCCGGATATTGCTTCTTGCTCTTAGCTTTATTTGCCGGTTAGCTATATTTGTCTATACACATGTATAGATAAATAGCACGGGTAGATTTTGAAGCATTGTGTTGCCGCTTGCGGTAAATGGCACCGCTTCAATTCTCTTGTCATCAGACGGATGAGTCCGAGAGGTCTCTGTACCCCCGAAATAATTTGAAATCTCTATACCGGAGGGAAAACCGCGAGTAACGACGACGCTATCAATGCTCACGCATATAGTGATGTGTACGATGTGTAAACACGCCGTTATGTGAAGTGATGAACGGCGAAAAGTTGCATTAAATTAAACGAATCGAGACTCCGATCGGTTTTTCGAGCTACATAGGAATAAGCCCCCCGAGTGAGCTTACCTCGGGAAGCAAAGTTATACAAAACAATAATTCAAATCCATATCTTCTCCCTCTTCTATTGATTGAAAGTTTTCGAGTATGAAAGAAAAATTCAAGACGCGGGGATGATTGCATGAAAAAAAAAAGATTTCTCATTTTCTTCTCTCTTGATATACTGCTTGGGTGAAACGATGCCTTCGGGGGCTCCGTGAAATGTTTTTCAGCAAGGTCAAAAAAGCATGTCCTTGAATTAAATTAAAAAGCTCAAAGGATCGCTGGGTAAAAGTGAGACAATGTGTGGGCGGTGGACGGTTATAGCGCGACACGCGATAAAAGACGGCCGGGAGTTTGGTTCCACGCATCCATCCCGATTCACGTAATGCCGAATTAAAATGGTAATGCGATGCATTAATTTCCATCCTATTTGCACCACTTATTTTTTCCTTCAGGGCTCAAAATCACGTCATTCGGGAGACGTGGAATTTTTACATTGGGTTTTGTGTCTTTTGTCGACTTTTTTCCTCACAAAAGAGTCATCACGCCGGCCATCGACCATAAAACGTAAAACTTTATTCTTCCTAGATTAAGTATTATTGAAAAAATGTTCAACTGTAGAATTCAGCATCGTTCGTCGGAATTAATCATATTAACAAAGAGAATTTGCTCGAAAGATGAAAATATGCCGCCCTCTATATACATACATATATACTCATCGACCAAAACTTTGCTTCAGAGCACTTTCGTTTATGCAGAGATGAGAGATAATTAAAAATTTCTTATTAAATTCCTTATTTCCATGAGATATGTAAATGAAGAAAGTTTTAAACCTCATATTCCTACAACAACTGTTTCCATGCAAATGCAAATCGATTATTATCGACATTGAAAAGCTTTTTTCTTTCAGTTCAATCCTCATCAGGATATTATTTTAATCGATACATTTCTTCTTTACGCACATTCGTGTGCGTGTATTATTCACTATCGCGATCGCTGTAAGAATGACTAAATTTCGGTTTCATTATTACAGGAACAAATCGTTGGGTGGAAAAATATGTTTTTGTATACAATAAACTGGGTAAATGGGAGGATCATTGCTAGTTCGTTCTGACTCGTCTTACCAGCGCAACAGTCCGTAAAAGGAACCGAAAACAAATAAAATATACATATCTCCTCACGACCATCGAACCATTAAGTTATAACGATGAAGACAATAAAAGAGTTGACGAACTATATATTCATCTCGCGATTATCGTCCTTGGCTTCCTTTTTCGATACACCCTTATCGTTTATTCCTTTGATAAATAAATTGCTCACTCCCCTCTTCAATCCTTCTCGTTCATCTCCCGATCGATCGATCTGAGGGCAATGACGTTTAAAAAACTTTCAAATCCTCCGTGCTGCAGCTTGTCACTTTACACGCGAAATAACTTTTCGGATCATCATTAGTACACCTGCTGAGAACAAAACGTTTATCCCGAAAATAAATTAATAAAAGACAGACTTTCCCGCTATATATTATACACACCAACAAGATTCATCCAATACCTGTACAAATTTTACCATACATGTATATATTGTAGCTGCATAGATTTTTCAATCACTCTTGTAAATCAAGACATTATAGTTTATTTTGGAATACGCGATAGACACTCTGGGCGTCTCTAATATATAAAGAGAAATCGATCAACGCATCGTGAGCAATACAGGTGAGCTGGGAGTGGTAGGAGGGGGGGGGGGGGGGGCAACAATTTTGCCCGGGGGGGCTCGAGGAAGCGAGGGGGCCACCGAGGCTTTTTCGGCTCAAAACCTGAAGTCGACATCCGGGCGCACCCTATAACTCTTCCGGCCCTTCCCATGTACCTTCTCCTTTCCACGCTATGGCCGTGTGTCTCTCTTATTTTGATAAGAGCATCGGTAATCAATCTACATTAGAATCGAGTCAACGCCAAATTCGGAACGTTATTCGCCTAATCTCTGCTTTCGAGCGAGAAAGATATTTCGAAATTTCCCACAAAAGACTTTCATACGCTTTCTCTTGAAAGCAATTCACTTTTTCCGCTTTCAATAATAAATGATTATAAAACGTCTATAACTTTTAACGTCCCGGGGGTTTAATTTAATAATATAAAATGAATCGCAAAATGTATCCACTTTTGGGTTGTTGACTGATGATGATGATGAGAAAAATTGGCCGCGCACGACCACTGAGATTCGAGTCGAATTTATTTGGTTCAACGACTCGAAGGATCTAACACTGAATGCAAGCAGCTCCGCTGCTAATTAGTTGCTGGCTGCATCGCACGTGCATAGGAAGGTACCGCAAATAATTCTGAGCAATAACGGAGCTCTTCGAAAGCGCAAAACTTTGAGAGTGCGGAAACGACGTGAGATCCAGGTGCAATGCCCTATTATTTATTAGATGTATATTTTTCTCACCATATATAAAGCTATGCTGTGTTCTTCACATTTATGTCAACACTCCCTACATGCATATACCTTTGTATGTATTTTCTGAGAGTAACCTGAAATTAATATTCTCAAATTTCATTTAGAAATTATTCCAATACAGCGCATAAATCTGCAAAGCGAGAAGCCATTCGACGATTCCTGAGCAAATATATTCCGCGAATCATTCACTTTCACAAACGATTTTGTTTTACATTCGAGCATTTCTCTCGGCATCAGTTATATAGTATCGGTAGCAGAATAAATGTTGAAATTCAATGAATATATTTGCTTATGGACTTGCTTTTGTAAAATATACATCCCCATTTTCTCTTAAATAATCATTCCCATCAAGTCTGATGGCAACAGAAGTATAGTTGAGCTACATATGGATAATTCCTGAAGAAAAGACGAACGAAAACTAGAGATTGTTCAGAATTCACGGCGATAAGCCATCAGCGGTCGAATTGAGGCAAAAATATTTCCATGTGTACCATAGACTCTTAGCATATCTTTCACGTATGTATATATGTATGTAAGCATAATATGGCCAGGCAAAGATTATACTTGGCTTCTTCATCCGTAAGTACATCATATATGAGCGGCGCGCTCTCGCATTCTCTGTAAAATTGGAAACTACAAAGAAATTAATTTCCCCCTATCTGGAAGGTTCACGAAGCACAATAAATTTAACCAGCATACATCTGAGGGAAATACACGCAGAGAGCCACGTACTGGAGCTCTCTTTCCGAGGAACGTGATAGTAACTCGTCCTTCTTCTCTCTTGCTTCCAGCACATATGTATATCTACGCGATGTCAAAAGATTTATCGGTCCTGTGGCTCGAGCAAAACCTCGAAACCCTCGACTTACTCCCCATCAGCTACGCGCTCGGAAAGCTTTTCTATTTTATTTTATTCGCGGCTATATAGCGGAGGATACACTCTGTGTGATTCTCTCAAACTTTCGACTCCCGGGCCTGTGATGCTAGCTTTTTTGCTCTCTCTTTCCTTTTTATTCTTTATTCTTCATCCCTCCAACTAAATAATATTGGTTCCCATTATATGGCGATTTATTGCTCATTTTTCGACGATCATCGACATCAGCATTTATAAAATAATTTAAAATAACATATAGATACGACACTTACTTAATTTTTAAATAACGCACGATCACTCGGCGTGTAAGGATTATGAAAAAAGTTGCTATTATTGTATACTCTGTGTTTTTTTAAGTTGCTCTTATAAAAAAACATCATTTTTCATCGACACACTCAATGCAAATCAAAGGAACGTGTATTACATATATTATATAAAATTTCATCTATACCGCGCCACACTATAGTATGTATAAAAATATAATACTTACATCCTCTGTCGGTTGTGAAGCGAATTATTGTGCTCCAGATACGATTCCCAGAGCGCTTTGTTTTTCTTTCGCGCACAATGTCCCTTGCTCGTGCAAATTACAAATCAACAATCGTCTTTCACCTCTGTTAGTTTATATACGTCTACAGACCGAGAAGGAGAAAAAGAGAGAGAGAGCAAAAAGACAAGAATGTCATTATTTTTCTATTTTAAATCATTTCACGTGCAGACCATCATTTTTAATACCATTTTCATAAAGTAAAAAAGGAGATGTTGGAGTACATTCCGTGAAGAAACATTCAGGAAAAAAAAAATGAGCGTGATCTAGTTTTGGAGAAAAAAAATTAATTAGTGAAAATCATATACACTTCATTCAGTGAGAGCATTTTCAAGGTTCGCAAAATAGCGACTCGGAAATTCCGTAAAATATGGCCATCGCCGTGTTTACTAAAATTAATGTTTTAAAAATTGAAAAAACGGAGGCCTCGCCCCACGTTTATACACCGGCACCCAGCGAGCGAACTACCACAAGTGTATAATGAAAATACATGCGTGCATGCACTATATTTAATTTTAAATTGACTCAACTTTTATTAAATAGAATAAATTGAAAGGCTCAGCTCGGAACCACGGGAGTGAGGGTATTACACTTTGTGAAAATCAGCGGAGTTTATATAGTCGTACAATAGAAAGCTCCTGATGCGTATAATCGATTATATATCTATATATGTTTAAATTAAATATTTAAAACGTGTGTATTCGATAACATTGATGTTCATGAGCACGTTATTTGTAAAAAAATCACAGCATTATCTCGGTCGAAATCTCTCTCGTCAGGCAAATAAATAGGATTAATTCGAAACCCATTTTGGATAATTAAACGTCAATATCAAGCTCACAGTGGATAGAGGGAGGGAGGGAGGGAGGGGGGGGGGGGAGAGTATTATTCGTTCAACATCCGGCATGGTCAATTATAACATCTACCGTGGAGAGAATATTTCCACAAAAGTCAAACAAGCGAAACTAAACAATGAAAATCCAGACCCGAGAGATAGTAAAAGCGTTCGGGTTGGACGTGTGTTTCTTACATGCATGCATATGTATCTCAGGGAATTAGATATTGTTCAAGTGCATTTCTCAGGAATTAGATACATATTATGGCACACAATATCAGCAATAAGAGCACAAATGTCAAAAAAGCAATGCTCAACATCGAGATGCTGATACTAGAATAACGATCCGAGTGAAACACGCGTTCGCTATTTTTGCTTCAAATACAATCAGAGGAAACCAATCAATCAAATTAAAATTAAATCCGATCAATTAGAGGATTTATAATAATCGATAAATTTTTAATTTTCGTTGGAATGAATACTCATGAGCCGGGGCATTTTCTCGTATTTGCATGTCGGATTCACGCGAAATAACGGAGAAATCGCGCATTGTCGTACATTAACTCGATGTGGAACACCGTAGGCAAGTTATCGCGAGCCCTGTAGAGTGGAAATAACTTGCACCCTGTGCACAAGTTGCCGCATTCCTATGTTCCTTCAATCTCGAGAAACCGACAGCGTGGAGTACGCTTCTACGAGCATCCGAGCTAGCAGAATGAGCTTATGCACAAGTTAAGCTTGAATGCTTTGGGAGCTTGATCTCGACAATACACCTGCTTTCTTTTTTAACACAATATTTACCCTCTCGCACAAGCTTTATTTTCATCTTTGATCCTTCTGTTTTACTTTTCTTTTAATTATTATCCTTCTTCTTCTTCTTCTTCTTCTTCTTCTTCTTCATAATGGTTTAATACTTTAACAAATGAATAAAAGTAAAAAAGATGAAGGAAGTGTACTCAGTCCTTGCGCTTCACACAAGAATAACGAGAGGGCATTGAAAATAACTCGAAATACATAGGAAAAAAAAAGTATCTGTTGCACGTCTCTTCATAGTGTTCGTCACATTGGTACACCTGATGGTATAGTCAACAGGCGATGCTGGCAGCGCATTAGACTATAGCCCTGTTCCATTTTTACGCCATTTTTACACCAAGGCATTTTTGTTGTCATCACATTTAAACTGTACAAGCATTACTTTTTGACAATACAACTTACAACTGATGTTATTCCTTAAACTTAAACTTTTCTTCTATCGATCGATTATTATACTCGACATATTGATTAAAACGTAAGTATTACTTGAAATATTAATACGAATTCACTTTTTTACAAATTTTTCATTCGCATTACTCGTAGGAATGAAGAAATCGGCTCAATTCTTCAGGGAAACGGACAAACATCATTATTTATACAGCGCAGATTCGCATCTCGTTTGTTTATTCTGCGCGTGTATGCAAATGCGAATGCAAAAGAGCGCAGTCCATATATAAGCTACATATGAGATGATAAAGTATACGAGAAATCGTGATATATACGATCCGAGTATTTATTGTATGAATGTTGAACAGAAGAGGTAATATGACGATCCTCGTACAAGTGAATATCATCTCTTTGTCGCAATTATTAGTCCCTCTGCTGTATGGAAAAAAAAAGTTGAGTACCGAACATTCGGAAAAAAGGAGTGTCTTTCATATAGAGACGGGAATGAGGGAGATCGAGTTTTCATCAATTGACAAACCGAGACAAATAGGTTCGATAAATTTATGACAGTGGACGCGGAACCGAAAACACTTTGGATCGGAGCCAACGCCAACTTATATCGAGATGCACTCTGGAGAAGTTCCGAGAGTCGACTGTATAATGTATAAGAGAACAGATAACAAGAGAGACGAAAGAAAAAAGATGAATTGAAAAGAATCGAGAGGGAAAAAAGTAAAGTGGGAGGATGAGAAAAAAAAATAAAAAAAGATGCGAGAGACGGGAGTTTCGATGGAAAGGCAAATAGAAAAATAAGAAAGAATAAGACGGGACGAGTAAGAAAATGCAGACCGAATTCCAACGAAATCTGCATCACTCTAAATTCGCGCGCGAGGAGACAGAAAAAGCAGGAGATGTTCAAAAGAGAGAGAATGGAAAATACCGCACCACGGGTTGTGAAAATGAGAACGGAAAGGATGAGATATGATGGGCGAAGGTAAAAACGGAGGAAAAAAATGAATAAGCATCATCACATCTTCTCTGATGCTCATCCCGATTATTGTATTTGTTTTAATTTCGACGTTACGAGGACGAATTGTTAATCGCGTTTCTCACGGTAGTCGCGAAGAACATGAGCGCGGGAATGGCTCGTACCCGATTTTATTATCAACAAGGATAGAGCATCCGTTAAAAAAATTGCGTCAGAGCAATATCGGATTTCATCTCAGAAATTTTCGATATTTCCGAAAAAACAACAACATTAATCTTTGATGGAAAGATGGGATGAACAACGTGTGGCTCTTTTTTTCAACAGTGTGTGCCGATGAGATTTTTACCAACTCTGCCGGACCACTTGAACATCACAACCCCCGGCGCCTATATCTGTACATACATATATGTATACTTAATGTGCGTATACGACTTTTGCCAGATAAAATCTCTCTGATGTCTTCCAGGCCCTGATGCATCTCTCCACTGGGAGGGAATTTTGAGAACCCATCGAAGCAGCAACCTCTTATTTTTCTCACCTCGATGCTCTCTAGACCATTCCAAAAGCCTTTTCATTCCGTCTCGATGTTGTACACATGCACCGTCTGCGTTCGTTTATATACTTCCATACGGGGAACGTTCGTATACCCATGCATATATGTGGATTGTTTGAATGGAATGGATATATGGATTTCGCGAGATATAACGGCGACGAGGAAAATATCTGGGGATCGTACGAGACTGAGTATACGCATATATACGCGTCAACTGCAGAAAGGATCGTTAACTCTGATGATGCACTCATCCTGTCACATGCGAAATCCATTTATACGCGCATGTAATATTCAATATTAAAAGTGGCTCCCCCATGCATGCGAGCCATTGGAAACTCACCCTCGTGAAAGTTTATTTAAAAATTATATAAATATCTCACATTACTGACCTTTTTCTGTCTCTTTTCCTACTGATGGTCTCTTTTCTCAGTCAGTCTTTGGAATATATGTATTAAATAATTACGTAATTTCTTATCCCGATGCGTTACTCGCAGGAGCCATGCAAACTCGTCCAGAAATCCTTCGTTACACGATGAGCTTTATACTCGCGAGAATATTATATAGAAATGATGAAAAGCTTTCCTCGTTGGAAAAGTTAAAAAAAACACGCATTTTTGCAATCTCATCTGCGCGAGAAATTCTTGACTCCGGTGCAAATGTAAAGATCACGTGGGGGATATTTCGTCGATGACGAGATAAAGAATCGTAGAAAGAGCTAAAGAAAAAATCTTATTAACTCATCCTTTGACTTTTCGCGATGCGGAGCCGAGTCCTTATCGATGCTTTAATTATATATATGTCTTGATCGTACGCGAGAAAAGAAATTCATACCGGGTACAAACATTTCTTTTGTTCATCATTAATGCATGGATTTATGTATAATTATTTTAATTATTATAATTATCAGAAAATTTCTGTTACTCTCACGTTTTGTTTCTCATACACTATTCTTTCGGTTGATGCTCGAGTGGTTCAATTCGGATGAGAATTGCGTATTAATAAGTGAGTACTTAAAAATAGATGCATACCGCGGCGTCTTTCTTTCTCACTGGCACAATCATCCTACAAGACCATTTTCATTGAAAAAGAAGAGCGGCGCGAAAAAAAAAGTGGGACGAATGACGGCATATTCGGCGCCGATTTTACAAGGAATTAGCATAGTTCAGATTACATTTTACTTTTAAATCTCATTCGCATCTTTTTCTCTCAGATTCTCTTCCATCTCGTTCAGATCGTTCTCTTTTTCCATGCACCCTCAACACTACCGGACGCGAAAAATCGACATTTCATAAGTTATGGAACGGCGCAGCATTCTCGTGAGAGTAGAATTTTTTTTCACGCCTTTTTTCCTTCTGTTGAATCCTTGCATATATACGAATCGCTTCGTTCTCATAACCCGACGGTGTATACATCCTTTTTAATATTCAACCCAGCCTTGTCCCGGCCTATATGCGATCCCTGAATGCACCACGTCTTGCATCCTATAAGAACAGAGAAAGAGAGAGAATAGGATTTAAGACAGAATAATAATAAAAGTTCATTCTCCGTATCTTCCTTTTTCATCCTCTGTTCTCGCATTTACGGGGGATAAGAAAGGAAGAGGATTTCGTTATTACAATCCTTTAGAATATAAGATGAAGAGCGGCTACGATGTGCTCCAATAGTGCCTCTCGCTTTTTCAGAAATCTTCTCAGGGGCATCGACATCTTTCCGTCGAGAGAAACTGCGAGTCCACAAATTCAGTTCGCACAATTGTATCCTCTCTGTGATGTCTTTTAATAAACTCTTACAGCCTCTGTGTAGATATTTTTCATTCTTTTTCTCCTGGACGTGTCGTTTCATTGCTTAATATATGCTAAATATACCAATCATCATCCATCAGAGTTAAACGGAATGCAAACATTTAGTGGTGTTAGAATTGATAGGGGAAGGTGGGGGCTGGAAGTTGGAACGAGATAGTGGCACCGGAGCAGGGTCATAGACCTATCGATTTGTCCTGGAATGCCGCTTATGAGTAACGAACGTATGCGCGCACTTTCTACAATTCGACTGAGCTCTTCTCGAGCAAGAATCCAATGACTTCATCACTTTTGGGCTTCAGTGTGGAAGTGATGTGGTTGAATTTACGGCCTCAGAGCTGTTCAGCCCGTTTTCATAAAATTGAAAAGCAAACTTTCTCGCTGCACTTGAAGGAATGCTAAATCTTCACCGTACAGAGTCACTCAGAGGGGTTTTCGTGAAAAAAATAAATGCGACATTTCTTGTTCATCTTTTATGCATATCTTACATTACCGTGCAGTTGCATATTATCCTCCTTGTTTATTTTTCTACGGCTCGTGTCCAGCACCACACTATACCGCCGATATCAAGCAACAAAATCCCTGAACATAAAAATAACTTTTTTACTCGTATAATCTTTTCCTCCTCGTTAAAAGTTCTTTACAACTTGATGCTTTCGTGATTTCACCGGTGCTTCGAACGACTTATCTTGCTTCCTGTTCCTGCACACCCGCCCGCAAAGCATCATTTTTTTTACTTTTTTGTCCTCGAACACGATACTCATCACTGCTCTCATTGCCGCATCGATTTTTCCCGGTATAATTACTAATTGAACAATTAAAATATTTGACACGCATATGGAATGTTATACTTTTTTTGGTAGGCCTTACCCAATTGATCATTATTATATACCTACCTCTGATAAAGTAAATATCGAAACGCACACCAATCCGGTCTTATCATCGGTCACCAATAACCCTCGGCGGTAGATAAAAGAGCCAGCAGTTTTACCATCGATCGTTCATTATTATGCACCATAAATAATTAATTACATTTGGAGTTGCCTCGTTCGGTGTATTGTATGCAACATGAATAATTGAGTCTCCAAGTATTTTTCAGGAACAATATTAAAAACTTGACAGAACAATTGTATTTCATGTATTCAGAGTAATGCTTTTATTTAAGACGCGTTCAACAAATATTCGTTCCTCGTCAGCGACACATCGTTCTTTTATTCTTTTGTTCGCTCATCTGTCGTGTACTCGAAAATTTATTTACTTTTCATTTTATAATATACGCATATATATACGCGAATTCTAAAACACTTTTTCCTCTGATGAATAAAACAAGGCGTCTGCTTCCTGACTATATTAACAGTTGCGTCTTATTGCCGTTCAAAAAGCATCACAATTAAAATCCAGCTTTCTTCATTACTTTGTAACTCTACATATGGGAAGAACCCAAGAGTATTTGGGACCTGATGGTCACTTGAAATTTTATTTTCCTTTCAATCGAAATTTTCCTTTCAACTATTGACTAGATTAACGGATTTTCATTATTCATAGATTTAACAGTCCTGATGCGTTTTTCGTTGCAATAATCTTGAGCTCGATGAGGAAGAAAAAAAATGTTTGGGACTGCCGTTATTTTCATCATGTATACAATGTATATGAAAAGACTCAAGTTCTTTCATGTAAAAAAGTAACAGTAAAATGATATGAAATGAATTGCACAAAAAATTGCAGCAGTCGAGGGAGGGCTAACAATAAGAGAGACAAACTCTTATTAATTTTTCTACTACACTGGACGGATCGTTCATCTCTTTATTCCGATACGACTGATTCTCTCAAAGACTCTTGTTTTCATCCAATGTTAACTGCTTGAAAAACTGAAAATTACACTTGGCATCCAAGTGCCAACAAACGGAGGATAATTTAATAATAATTGTACAGTGTAGAGCATTATTGTCTTTGCTGATAGAATAAAAGAATGATCACCTGTATCGATTACCATGACCATAACCGTTAGTGTTGAAAGAAAAACTAAAAGACGTTATTTCGTACTACGATGAGGCAGTCTCGTCAATGGCAGTAATGATCTCTTCTTCCTCTTCCTTCTCGTGCTCCTTCTTACTGTTATTTTGCTTTTTCGTCTTTCCTTCCTCATTGTTGGCTCCTGTTTGAGCAGTACCGTTATAATCATCCTCGTTTTCGCTATGACTACTCTGTTGTGGTAGCTTCGAACGCGCCAGAGACCATCTCCGACCCTTGCTGTCCATTATCACCGGCATTCCCACTCTCAAATTATTTTCAAACTCGGAGAGCATCAGACAATTCTCTACCTTGTTGCACGAAGTTATGCAGTCTCCTATATAATCCAGATCATCCAACAAGTTATCTGGCAGATCCATGTCCGCTATTCCCTCTTCCGAGATACAGGTCAACTCCGGTTTATCACCACCACCACCACCACCACCACCGAGAGCCTCCATTATATCATCTGTCATCGTCAGATAAAGATAATAAGCAAATGTAAAAAGAATTGAAAAACAAGTTCTTTTTATTATATTGACTGACCTTGACCCGGTGCAAGTTCAGCACCAAGAACAAGAGCGGCGGCCGTTGCACCAGCAGCGACACCCTCATTTTCCGGGTCCTGAGAAAAGGATAGCCTCCGCCTTTGAGGACAATGTTCCGAAACGCAAAGATGCTTTGTCCCGTTCGCTCTGGTATGCTTGTGCCTTGACAAATTTCTTCTATGCAAGTCTATGAAGAAGAGAGTGAAACTTCCAACGAGAACGCACGTTGAACTGAAATAATAGCCAGCTTTTCCTCCACAGCCAACGTTTATATAACCTTGACACAATATTTCAATCAAATTACGTATGCACACAATGAGCTTTAAATAAATAAATAATAGTTGCTCCGCTTACCGGAAATTGGGACACCTATAGCAATAGGAATTGCCTGAGAGCATTGAACGAAACTCCAAGTTCTAGCAAAGTTTCTTGCCCTCACTCTTTCGTAAGTGTACATCTTTAGACTGTAGTGGTATCCACCACAAAAAATACCTGTTTCAATAAGATAATAGAGAAGATACCTGATACATAAAATCCATGTATTTTTTATCCTCGAAAGAGAGAATAACGCACAAAACTATTAATTGTACCATAGATCCAGGTGAACATGACGTAACCGTGATAATTTCCGTGAACGGCAGTAAGGGCAAGTATGCAGAGTCCGCACATGAAAACAGCAGTTTGAGTCAGATATTGTCGCGCGATTCGGCACTCGACGCTCTGGTGAACAACCAACAGACCAAAAGCCACACAACCGAGGGTCCAAGCAAGCCCGAGATAAGTTTGAAGAATCATCACGGTATCGCCCAATCCTTCCTCTTCAGCTTGATGAGCCTTTTTATTTTCGCAACCCATACATTTCTCCAGTTCATCATTCAAAAATAATACTTAATATTTTCTATGCAACATACATATATTCTACGTAGGTAAAAACTCACGCATACCAAGTAAAAAATTGGTGTATTTATTCCAAAAGCCGATATCCCAGTCGATATGAGCAATATTCTGACAGTCTTGCTCTTGAGAGTACTGAAATCAAAGAAGGGAGGCTTGTCGTCCATTCTGTTTTTGTCTTTGATCTTGCGCTTCTGATTCTTCAAGTGAAGTATCGCTCGTCTCTGGGGATGATAGAGCGAAGCGCTTCGATAGAACGTTCCAAGGATAAATGTAAGAAATACTACTCCCGTGACCGCTTGAAGACCGAGCCTCCAGCCAATTGTGCTGAAAACAAACACCTTTCATTTTCCTCATTTCCTTCATGCATATTATATTATATTTATATATTAAACGTGAAGCCAACTTTTGAAAAGAGCTCGTCCGGCCCTTATTTAGCACTCTAGAGATTTTACCTAATCGCACCCTTGATAAACGTCGACATTACGGCTATTCCGAGGCCACTTCCGGACACGATGAATATCTCAACGAATTCTCGTCGCCTCTTGAAATACTGGGCAACCATCAGGGTGCTACAGTCTCTCGTCATTCCCACACCTATGCCTGAAAATTATATATACTCTGTGTTTTTCACTTTATTCGTTTCATTTACTTTTGCCATTTATTATTTACCAATTCAACTCACCGACAACAGCACCATAGCTGAAGAAGAGTTGATGAAACTGCGAAGCAAAAGATGTGAAAAGACATCCCAGAGCAGTGACGAGACCACCAAGAACCGCGGTTACCCGAGTACTTTTTTTTCGACAGAACGCAATTGTCACTGGCGAGACGAGAAGAGCTACTCCCGTAGACATTGCCCCAAGCCAACCTACAACATTAACACCCATTAAAATCTTAGTGTACAATTGCATTTATTTTTTGATCGATTCTTTATTTCTTCTTTTCTTTTCAAATGGATTCTGAATTGGAAAAAACAATCGGACGTAATTCCAAAAGGATCATCGTCCCTATCGTTGATTTTTTCTTCTTCGCTGTCTCTTTCGAAAGATACAATCATCTCGGCGTTTTCTACGCAGAGAGAGAGAGAGAGAGAGAGAGAGAGAGAGAGAGAGAGAGAGAGAGAGAGAGAGAGAATACATGTGACAGCGGTTTTATATTTTTTGTACGTGACCACGAGCTCTATAAATCAGAGGCGACTGTATGCTCCTCGAGAGATTTAAGATATTTAGAGGGGAGAAGAAACGAAAGAGGGGAACAACAACGTTATCTTTTTCTCTCTGTGTCCTTTATTCTCTATGAATTTTATCTTTTTCCATGAGAATATTTATTTTCTTCTTCTATACGTCTCGCGCGGAAAAACAATATTAATGAAGGAATACACGTTGCGTGTACCGAAATCAAGTTAGGCATGCCCAATGCTTGGATGGGTGACCGCTTAACTCGCATTGACTAACGGATCAGCGCTCAGTCTTTTCTGCAGTTTTCCCGTGCCCATGCTGTGCAAACATGTACGAATGCGATACAGGTTAGGGCGGAAGTCGGCTGCAGACGATATACAGGATAATAATCTTAATATTCATTTACTTTTCTATTATTTCATGTTTTGAAGATAATAAGCACCTTCATTCCGATTCCATTATATTCAAACATATATATTACAAGATCATCAATTTATAGAAGCGATCATCATTAGGGCGACTTATAATTCGTGATTGCGTCTAGTCATCGTTTCTTGGTAGCAAAGTAATGAAACTTGATCGGAGGATCAGAGAGGATAGAGAGGAGGACGACGACCGTAATGATCGCGGCGGACGACCAGCTGACTGCCTGCCGGATACATGAAAGTTAGCGAGTACTTCCCACAGAATGATGGGGTAGGAGCTCGACAGATCGAGATAAAGGAGCGGAAGCAGACGTAACAAACTATACGATTGAATTTATATGAATCGATTTTGCCTTCATCGCGCGACAGGCAAAAAAATATATTCTATGCCTGCCAAGTCTGATGACCATTTCACTTTACCTTTACTTTTATTCGGGATGTATAAATTCACAAAAATTTCAAAGGATGGGAAGGAATACAAACAGATATACTGATGTGTATACGATTATTGGAGGAAAGGCTTGCAACACTCTTTGTATTTTCTTATTCTTATTACCGAAAATGAGCCACAGAATAGACATATAGTTGCAAAAAGTATATTTTATCGAAAGGAAAAACACACGCAGGGTCAACAAACCCCTTTGCCACGATTCATCGAGGGTGAAAGTCTGCATATATACACGTAAGTTAAAGGCATAAGCTGGAAAATCCTACTACTTGGCCGATAGTTTGCCACGGACGAGCTTAAGCCCCAGACGACTCTCAACATTTTGAGCTCGAAAGCGTCATCGGGCTATTGAGACGTCTGAAGGGTGAAATGATTTTTCCAAACGAGAATCGCCGATTTCTGACGGATATTGTTTCTCTGCGCGCGTTATTGCTTTTCCTGAATAAACTTTTTCTCTCTTATCTCCTTGTACATACATACATGGAATCCTCCTGCCGCATCTACCGTCACAATAAACTAAGATTGTCCCTGAAAAAGTTGATCAAGTTTTTCTTTATATCGTTAAAGAATTTCTCCTTCTCCTTCCGCATGATCAAGTGTCGAGACTATAGCTAAATCGACTATAGAAAAATCGATAAATTTGTTAAATGCTCCGAATTGAAATGACTTTGACGAGAAAAGTTTTATTCCATTAATATAACACCACTATAGCAGTTCACTTTTAAACATTTTTCTTACTTTTTCCATCACACTGATCCACTTTTAAAAGTTTTCAATATTTTTAACCCCTATCCTCTCTCTCTCGCTCTCTGCCCATGAACTTAGGATAAGGCTGATTCGTTCTCTCGTCTTCCCGTTACTCGATTATTGCTCTCTAGTTCTCTTTGATATTGCACATGTCACGCCATATCGCAGACAACTGGGTCGGCTGACAGTGCGATCAGGAAGAAATTATTTTCTAGCAACTTTTGCCTACGATCTCAAGACCCAGACCCTCTGCCGTCCTATCTTAGTGATTTAGCTGAGTTCACGCCTCCCTCATCTCGATCAACACGCGGCAACAATCCGCCAACCTTTGTCATTCCGCGTCATCACACGGTTATTTACCGGAAATCTTTTTTGTTATCTGCTCTCTATCTCTGGCACTCTCTTCCGCCTGATCTTAAAACTCAGTCGCGTACAGTATTTAAAACGCGTGTCTATAATTATCTGTTCGATGGAGATACAGGTTCGGCCTAATCGTATTCCCTGTTTTTTAGCTTAACTATAAACGGATTAAACAAGAAGTGTGCGATTATTAGTATAACTAACAATAAGTTGAATTGTACTCGCAAAATCCTCAGTCTGTAAATTCTGTATAAATCTTCTTATTTTTATTCATGAATTATATACTCGATAATTTTAGTATTAAGATAGCTGTAAGTTACTTACACCTATATTATATCTCATGTAAATAACTTTATACTGTGCCGTAAGGGAAAGCGTGGCTTATAATAAATCAATCAATCTCTCTTTCTCTTTTTCCTCCAATATTCTCAATGAGAAAAATGATATTTTGATTCTTAGATTCAAACATCGTCTCTCACGACTTTCCGCCGATTCTCGTACAGTAAAACTCTTTTGGTAGTTTTTGATATATACAAAAAAAATATATATGAAAATCTGATGGTTATATTAAAAAGAATGAACTATTTAACCGAACCGCTTAGAGGTATTGTCGAAAAAAAAAAAGTGTACCAACGGGTGCTGCGCAGAAAGCATATTCGAAGCGAGGTACAACTCGATGTGTCTGAGAATATACTGTAGTAAAAAACGATTGTTATGTATAACTCAGCCGAGTGTAGGGAATAAGCAGGATGAGACGTTCAATCATGTAAAAACTCGCTGATGCGACGTTCATATCACATATCGTTCCTTCGAACTCATATCGGACGATGGAAATACAACGCTCGGCCAATTCCAGGAAGAAATATTTCTTTTCTTTATTCTCATCCCTCCGGTTTTCTGCCTACTTCTCGTTCAATCGTTTCCTTCTTTTTTCCTTTACTTCGTCGGGCTATTACTCGTAAGTTTCTAGCGTATTGCCATACACGGATCGAGGAACTATACCAAGAAGTAATCGTCTAATATTCCAATTCCAGCCTCACGTGAATGTCCGCGAGAATCAATTGGATCGTGGAGGAATTCATCTCTAATTATATTTATGTTTTCAAATGAACATGATGAAATAATTTGTTCCAGTAGATGTACATATCGAGTTTTACATTGAACATGAGTTTTAATAAGCTGCCACGTTTTGACAATTCAACTTGGCTGAACAAGAAGAATTTATTGTTTTTTTAAAAAAGTCCAAGAGAATCAACATTAGAGATGAGAAGTGCTATGTGTCATCGTCCTGTTTTTCCACCCTCGCTTATTGCTTTATTGTATCATCTACTCGGAAGTGTCTTCGATAAACTTCTTTCCTCGTTCATAGTGTACCTTTAATTTCATAAATAATGAAGCATCGGTTCACTCACGTATGTATATGCATACACATGTATAGAGATTTGGAATACGAGACGTCTCATGATCATTCTCTTGGACTCTATTTTCATCGATATTTCATTGTTCGTGCGCTCATGTTGCTCTTAAACATACCTACATTGACCAGTAGTTGATGATACATTTTCATTGCTTCCATGAGCCATATTCCAGCAGCACCGTGAATTCCTGAAGCCAATATCTGTATAGAAATACTCGTCACGAGGACGACCCATCCCCAACCGCTTTCAGGATAATAATGCTGCTTTATCGTGCACTTTGCAATACACCTGGAATCCGAATGAGAGTGGAACAAGAATCCAGTAAAAATTAAACAAAAAAGTAGCGCACCTACGATCTTTACTAGTTTTTTTTTTTTTTTTCATTTTCCCCCCAACCGCCGACACATGGTTAAATCTATAATATACCTATGATCATTAGTTCGATCGAGGTGTCTTTTGTTCAACGCCGGGTTTTGCACTTGAGATAGGATCTCGTCGTATTCTGCAGCGGAAGCTGATGGCTCACCGAGATCGCCTGAAACTGCAACTCCGCTGTCCTCTCGCATTTGGATATCCCCACTGGAAATGGTCTCAGCATTCTTTCTTCCGCTCTTATCTTCACCACTATCGTATCTCATTTCGTTCGCCATGTCGATGAAATATATTGAAGTTACTCTCATATATTTATCATTTATGCATACCCAACGCAAAGGAAGGAAAACCGCCGTATGTCGAAAATATAACTAATATACAGATGAAACACGTTATACAAGAAAGAAATTATTATTGCGTTATCATCCGCAGTAGTGGAGAATGTATTTGAGGGAGACGACACTGATGCACACCGCGGAAATGGAATATGTTAGAGTATCCGGAGCGGTGTTTCAAGCTCGTAGGGGACGAAAGGGATATCCCCGATTTAGCTGTATACAGCTCGGGATGAGAAGCGTGCTTCTGTTGAACATGAACCGAACATTGCTCTCGGCCACCGGTGGACCACTCGTAATTGGAATTGTCTTCCTCCGGCGGATACACTACACTCTTGCCGCGCGATAAAACTTTAAACTCTGATCAGACATGAGGTGCGCATGCTGATGGAAGAATGAGCAAATTGAAGGGAAATAAGATAATAATAGATCGTGTATATACCCACATGCAAGAATCAAAGATGCTGAAGCGTCCGCATTCAAGAAAAAATGGAAGAATAATATCTTATTTTTCGTCCAGGCCCGAGGCAAAACGAATTTACCAATTCGAGTATTATGCCGCACTCAAACTTACGGTTACGATAATCGAGGCTACCATTTTTTCCTCTCAGAAACATATATTTCGGTAAAAAGAGAAAAGAGATTCTCCAAGGATGTTAAGTCAAAATACCCATCATATAATACGTATATGTTACATTCGCTAAACTTTTTATGAGTTTTCAACTAAAATATCTGAGAAGATTCTGATTAAAAAAACTTTCTTCATTCTTGTCTCGTGCTCGATTTTTATTTGATGGTGCTCAATATTGTTTGTCGCCTTTCAGGATAAATCCACGTTTTTATATATTTTTTCACAGACGTATATTTCGAAATGAATTAAATTCAACGACGCGGATTACGACTCAGCACATGGTAATGACCATACTAATCATAATTTTTGCATCTGGTAGATGCATGTATTTGTCGTTACATCTCCATCAGCTCTCTCTCTCTCTCTCTCTCTCTTCAATTAGTCAATCTACGATTATTGTATATTACAACAACAAAAAACCAAACAAAGAAACGATTTGCAAAAATAATTAATTTTATCTTTATGGATGTTCGTGCATGAGTGTAAGTTGTAAAATAGGATATGCTTCCCGGCAAAAGCGACACACCGGTGTCGACAGACAACTGAGAGGAGTCGACTACGGGTGCGACGAGCGCATATGCCGCAAGCTCCAAGCACAGCGAATACCGGAGGGGACGATTAAACGACCAATCGGAGAAATGCTCTCATCTCCCCAACCACGTGGCTTTGACGCTTATTCGTATACGGCACATTGATACGCATTATCGCCCGAAT
Source organism: Cremastinae sp. B BG-2022a (assembly GCA_030522605.1). Lineage (NCBI taxonomy): Eukaryota > Metazoa > Arthropoda > Insecta > Hymenoptera > Ichneumonidae > Cremastinae sp. B BG-2022a. The sequence continues at coordinate 23,271 of JAPYYX010000256.1, forward strand.
CGTAGTTGATCGAAAATTTTTTTTTTTAATTACGCTTAACATATTTTAAAGCTCTTGCGCAGCAGATTGGGAGGACGATGTTTGAATTTTTTTGGTACGCAGACTCGTGATGAATCACGATACTTATAGCATTATATCCCGAGCTGCTGAAACGTACTGAAAATTATAGAACAATTGAAAATTGACTTTCCCTATGACGCGTATACAAAATTTTCTTGGCGAAATGTGTCTTTAAAAATTATTTTTAACTTTCCTTAAAGTAACTTTTAGAAAAAAAGTATACCTCACCGACCGATTTTTTGTGAAATTTAATGTCGAAAAACGTGAATTTGATGCTAGACATACATACATATACATATATATAGTTACATGTGAAACTAATACGAAGATCGTCCCAAAAATGGTCATTCTCTCCTCGGATCTACAGCACTAAATTGTTACGCGTTAAAAAATTGTTATACATACCGGATATCAGATGACAGTGTCCGTCTCCATGTCGAAATGTGTCTATGAAGAAATTATCATTCTTTACCTCATAAGAAGAGATTGCTGTCTCTATCGTCACTGGCATCCCCGTTTTATTTCGGAGGTTCGATAAAATTTTCTGATAGAACCACCCCCTCCCTACCCATCTATTTCGGTAGAATCACTTTTGGTGGGATTGAAGGGGAAAGCTAACGTGGGGTGTTCTTCATTTTTATTGTTGTTTAAAGGTTCTCAATAAAAAAAATGTAGCAAAATAAATGAAAATTTGACTATCGATACCACGTAGCTTTTATTTTACGTGTAGTAATTTCTCGCGATCGGGGACCCTCTTTATCATCATCATCATTCGAGTAGGCTGATGAGTAGGCAAATTATAATCATCGGTAATGCATATACATTTGTAAAATTTTTAATCGACACGACAATCAAAGGTTGATTAAATTCGACTTTCAAAATTTGTTTACATAATACATAATATTTAACAATAAATATAATTAATAAAAGATGCCACTCTCAATGACGAAATTCTCTCGTGATACGTTAATATTCAAAATCAATATGCCCACATCCTCTACTGCATATATTCCATTTATATGAATCTAGTCAACATGAAACTAACTGCGGGTCCGTCAAGACGATTTTTCAATAATTTTTCAAAGTGTATATACATATCTAAACTCATCTGTTCGATGTTCACTATACCTATATGTGTACCGAGTCGAATATAAAAATAAAAAGTCTTGAAGAATAATAATTCGCAGACATAATGAGTCAGGTCATGTGTAACACACGAAGCGCTGTAAAAGCCCAAGCATTAAAAAATTTGCTTACTTTCTACAAGCGCGAACTCTCCGTACACCCAACATCGGAATTCGACAGCTGCAACGTATTTCGTTCCGTTTTTCTCGAGACTATAAAAATACGCGGCTTCTCGCATCATTGCAAGAATCTTATGGGGTGTGTACAAGTGTACATGTATGTGCATGTGTATACATGAATAAATATATGCACACGAAATGAGAAAAAAAGCAGAAAAAAAGAGAGAGAGAGCAAAAAACAGAAACGGAGCCTCCATCAGTTCGATACAGAACGACCATCTAGAGTATATTGTATATTCTGGCCAAGTATATTATCGCCCTTCGTCCTTCTGCATATCAATCGCCTTACTTTTATTTGTGAGTTTGTTAATGCCGAATTTTTTTTAAATCTATGAATCGGCAGATATCTTATCGGCCCGTGATAAATGTTGATCATACATCATCGTTAGGTTCCTCGGTGTGCCAAGGAGTAAAACTTTTATGTCGGTAAAAATCTGAAAATCCTCATGGGGAATAAAGTAGAAAAAAAATTAGTGGTTCGAGATGCATGCTGTTGGTTATCGGTAACAAAGCTCTCTCGCCTTATAGTACAACTTTCATTCTACTGAGGTTACCATGAAAGCTTCTCATATCTCCCTAGCACATTTTTAAGGAATTCTTTTTTACCGATAATTCCTTAAAGCTCTGACATTTCCCATTGCCTCATTAATTTTTCAGTTTACTCAACGACGGGGCGTACTCACACGGGATTATTTGTGCGTACATGCATGCATGCAGACTCTTCTTTTCGTTTCCAGCGATTTTACTGTGCGCCCAACAAGGAATTCATATGAGAGAAAAGAGAGGAGGATCGAAATAATAAAGAGACGAAAGGCGTAGAGCGGAAGAGAGAGATAATAAAATTGATTGAGTCGAGCCATGTCGTCCATCAGTCTTATCGTGGAAAATAAATCGTCGATGCTCGACGATAGAGCAGCACGATTTATTACCACAGGCAGGAATCAGTGCATGACGACAGCATTGTGGACTTCCTCTTGTCCCTCCGACCATTAACGTTGTCATTCACCATGATATAAATCGCTGCGATACGTGTTTCGATTATAGATTAGAACATTCAACCGTGATGGTGAGTGAGTGAGTGAAACATCATGTAAAACACGATCTTCTTAACATTCTCGGACAAGTGAAAATCCTCCTGCTCTTACAACGCGGTCTTTATGAAAAACAGTGTTGTGCATTTTTTCAAGTTGGAATGTGTTTTTAATTGTCGGTCGTATATTAACTGATCGATGGAGCGCATACATATATCTCTGATGATGTTTCATCGTCGTAACTCGATTATAAAGTTAACATTTTTCCTCGAGCTATTGTGCAAAATTTCATGACCTCTGATGTTATTGTGTATATAACTATATCGACTGTGCAAAAAGGATATACAGGCGAGAAAATATGATATATAGCTATTTTCCGTATCATACGCGGTGCTCGCATCACATATACAGTCATGTTTATACATTTAGACGATAGATGAATTGATATTTACAGTGAAACTCGCAGCAGTTTTATCGTCCGTTCGGATTAATTTTTTCGATTCATATAGACTGGTGAGGGGAGAAAGAATTCCTTATCTTCCTTTCTAGCTTGAAAAAGTATTTTCTTTTCTCTCTCTCTCTCTCTCTCTCTCTCCGTCTCACACAAAAAGTTTTATTTTTTACGCACAGTTTTTATCGGTCGGAAAAGATCCTCATATGTATATATACATATATACATACACGTAACTAAGATGAAAGATAAAAACATGGCTAATCTCCCCACAGCAAAATCCTTGTATACACACTGTGCTGATCAGACTACTCCACTCGTCTCCTATGCGTATACCTACTTATTTTTATCAGATGAAACGAGAGCTGTTCTTTATATTGAGACATTCTCCACCGCAAAGAGATCACTCCTTGTCGGATCAAACTAATAAATTTCATTAAAAAACAAATCTTACATTTTATTTTTCAAACAGCCAAGAGAAATTGAAGCATCATCTACTGGTGAATGAACCGAAAAAACCCCAGCATATATTGATTTCATTTATTTATTACGGGCGTTTACTATTCCCGAGATGAAAATCCATCAAAATGCTCACGAGAATTTAGAAAAGTTTCGGAGGATCCGGATTTTTACTCAAGATTCTCGCGCTTCGGTTTTTTCTTCATTTTTTACGAAAGTATAAATGAGTAGGCGCATGGTATCCCGCGAGCATTTAGAGTCTGAAGATGATTGACATCAGAAATTGACAAAAAATGAACATCGAGAAGTTGCGGAAAGTCAAGAAGATACGAAAGTGTACAAATTTCTATGGAAACGGAGTTGCATGGAAGAGCGGTGTATTCTATGGGGTATATCCGCATCGGATGTCGATGAAGCTTCCGCTGATGCGGAGGAGCAATAAAACTCGTGTGCAAAGCGACTCAGACCTTTCACATTTTTTTTCTCGCATTTAAATGAATATGATCATCCTTAAGAAAACGAAAAAGCAAGAGACAACTTTTACCCTCGAAAGAAATTTCCCTTGAGACGTCTCGGATGAAAATTATAACTTGCATGTATATAATAACAACTCTAAGGCGATTTTAATCAAATTAAAGATACTCGAGAGATCGATATTCAAGTATAGATCTTTGAGCGCGTCACTTTGACGGTTTTCAAAAAAAAAACTCATCTTTGAAAATGAAATGTTTTTTGATGAAAAGAAAAAAAAAAGATTTAAAAAAAAAATTTCAAAACTTGAACAAAAAAGATATTGATTTCACATTTAGGCGGAAAGCCATTTATTCCCATTTTAACGTTATAAGCATGGATATTAGGTATATATATTAGTATCAGTGTTTCGTCTCCCCTCCCCTTGACGAATAAAATATAAAGGATCGGGCGCAACGTCAGTAAATATAGTAAAAATCCGAGTAGAGATTGGAAGCCAACCAATTCCTTCAAGAGCGATAACGCCGCTCGTTTATCAATCTCCGGTGCAGATATACCTCTCTTCGATCTCGTCCCCATCCTCCATCACCCACTCGCTTCTCTCATTACCAACTCCTTTTTCCAATATTAACAACAATATATGCAATATGTATCTATATTTTTTTCCATTAAATTTGAAAAATAATGAACAATTTTGTGCCCCGCCTGCATCTATTATGCCGAACTAAAATCATCTACTAGTAGGTCCGGATTTGAAGAAGATTCAGAAGATGAAAGACTCGAGTCAACCCACATTGCCAAAAAATATATACGCGTATACTCATCAGTAAATTCGAACCTTAATTCATGCAAAGGAGTAGAGATTAACAATCCCTATGGGTGAGACGAACATTAATCTTCCCGATTTCTCTTCCTTTTATCCGGCGCGGCGGTTAATCGGCTCATTGGGGAATGAAAAAGTATTAAAATTATTTACGTCGCGATAGACAAAATAATGTCCCATCATTTATTTATTTTCGGCGCGAATCATATTTCATATTTCAGACAACATATTCGCAAATTATAGTCGCTGATGATGTCCTACTTGATGCATACATTATTTGTCGGGGCAAATAAGCACCGCAAAAAAATGTAATCAACGATGATAAAAAAGAATTGAATAAAATTACCATATATAGGCTTTTTAGTTTCGAGGAGCAAACAAGATGGATGAATAAGAAGCCGCTTAAAAGGGAGTTGCATGTGCTGCTGGAAGAATATAATGCACACGCGTATTCCGGGCGCAGAAACGAAAGCTATAAATGTTATACCGTTAATGGGTGAAAAGTGGTCCACGCGCGACCATAATTGATAGTCTTTCCTCGTAAACGATTCAAGCCCGTTCTTTCGTTTTTACGATTTAATTAGGAACTCGCCTTCCGGCAAAATTGCTTCACAAAGTGGGCTCTCTCTCTCTCTCTCTCTCTCTCTCGTTTACCGATTCGAGCTCTCAACCTATCATTTTTATTTCATCCAGCATTCCAAACTTATTTTCACTCCCGTGTATTTTGTCGCTGACGTTATTATTGCTCTTTCAATCTCTCAGCACACGGCGTGCGTGTTCCTCTATTGTAGGTATATTCGCTTTTTCTGATATATAAATAATTTCTGTGGTTATATACCCTCCATCGATCGCTCAATTTATTCGTTTCTCATGATCCCAACGCGATCTCGTATCACACATCAGAGGCTTGCGTGCAATGCGTTTATTAATATATAATATTAATAAATAATAATATTGAAATAAAGTAAAAACATCGAGGCTAGAGTGTACAGGAATGAGCGGTGTTAAAAAGTGGAACGCGTCAATCGTCGTTTTTCATTCGCAAAACATGTAGTTTAGGGTCATCCGTGTTTTTTATTAAAGAGAAACTCCCACAACCCTTCTGTTTCTCTTCCTCTTTTCGCGTAATTCCAAATGGTGTATGGGAAGAATATTAGTGTGAATTCGAGACGGCGAACGAGACAGTATTTTTCGCGAGACAATCCTGCCTCTTGCATGTCATCCTCTCTGCTATTTCAGTCGGTAAATCTCGATGAACGATTATCAACGAGGATACGAAAGACACGAGAGTTTTCATGTTTTTTCACACTCGAAGCTCTGTACACGCAAGCCACATCGTTATGTTTATAAATAAAACGCGAACGCAAATTTCAGCCTCGGTTGACGTTTTTTTTTCTTTTTCTTTTTTTTAATTAATGTTAATTCAAAAAGAAAATTTTTTCATATTCTTCTTATCTCAGAAATAAGTCTGTTGAAATAAACTTCGATGCGAAAGCTCTTTGAAAGAAGAATCGAAACTTGTTATCTTCGGGAGAAAAAGCACCTATATGTATACGCATGATGTCTTTTATACATATAGAGACACGCCAATGACGAGTCGAGGGATCGAAGCTAACATTTTTTTCCCGCGGCGTAAATTTGCTATACGGAGTGTGCGACCTTCCGTCTGCTCCCCTTATCCCACACATTAGATACGTTACGCTTTTTAGCGCCAGCATCCTTTTTTTTATGTATAGTCTTTATATATCGTATTTACACCACAGATGTATCTCATAGCGTCAACAAGCCCAGCGCACGAGACTTTGGTATTTTTGCGCTTGACACCCTCTCGTATCTTTCTTTGCTTTACGATCGTCCCCCTCCCCCTCACTCTTTCTATCGCTTCGTGAACGTGAAATCACTTTATAAGAAGGGGAAAATGGCAGATTTTAAATAAAAAAGAAATCGGCTGCGAGTAAAAGCTAAGAAAATTCCGGCGTAAGTATATAAATGTCATCATCAAGATTTACGGGCATAAATGATTATTCAATTTTTATCAAAGCAATTAATAACGAAAATGCTTGTGGAGCTTTGAGAACAATCGTTTGAATGGGTTATTGTTATCACAAAAAAGGATTCACAATCATCTATCGAGTTCTTCTCGACGAGTGGTGTTCGCCAATCCATGACCAGTGAGAGAGGGAATTCACAGGCTGAGGGGAAAAATTCCACAGCATTGAAGTTAAATGGTGAAGGGGGGGTCGACAAAATTAAATCGTACGTTACAACACCGGGTGGAGGAAAAATGAAATGAGAAATGTGTGTATGTGTGTAGATGAGAATATAAAGAAGTCAATGGGCATAGTGGTAATTGTGCGCCTAGCGATATAGGTTTTTTTGTTCGAGTGGTCGCGCTCGAGTCGAATAGACTGTTCGATGGAGAACAATTGTGTTTCATCGACACCGAGTGTGTCGCATTCGTATTCATCTCCTGATCCAGACGTGCGAGAGAAGACCTCTTTATTGTCCTCTGTCACCATGCAAATATTTTACCAAAATCAATGTGAAATAACGATCATGTACCCCATTCACTTGCTTTTTCATTTTACTTTTTATCCTCATCATTCTCCCTTAATGTGTACTGAATCGAACCGCGTTTCTATTACAGAGTGATATACGCATCAGGTATTTAGAGCAATTTAATAGGAATAAAAATGATAAACTTCAGCATCTCATTGAAAGATTAAACGGTAGAGTCTCGCTTCTCCCCGAAACCGCCTCGCCAAAAAAAAAATGTACATTCACCGGATATTTGTCAGTGATGCTGCTGGGATCATACCTTGATATGTATGTGTATACAACAAACCGAGAATATAAAATCCCTTCCGCGAGGACGCGCGTTCCGCTCATGTGCGAAAACGAATTGTCGGTCTATTTCCGCGCAAACTATTGTGCGAAAAAGACCACGATGCTGAGAAAAAAGTACAGCGAACGTTCGTCAAGAGCACTACAACCAGAATAAAAAAACTTACGTCCCAATATCTTTGCGCATCAGTTGAATTTTTCTTGATGCATGTTGCGGCTCCTTCAACCAAGATGCAACGGAGCAGGTGCATCCCCATCGAAAAGAAGAAGATCATCGGTAAAACGGCGAGTGGAAGGCAGCAAATTCTTTACACCGATGTGCACGTTGCGCGGATGAACGAAAATATTATAGTCATGCGAGCTATCGGAACATATCTCTGATGGGCTAACCCCTCATGCTTTAATCTTATTTCCAAACTGACAAAAACCTTACATATTTATTATTATTTTGATTTTTCCCTCGCTAGGTTATTCTTTGTAGACATGTTTTATGGCTTTTGTTTAAAATCGCTGAAAAACGTATCCCTTCATCATTTTTACGAGCATAACGATCTGCCAATGCGACGGTAAAAAGTTTCAAATGTATACTTGAGTATACTCTCGAAAAAGTGAATTGAGCTGCTTTGTTTTTTTTTCCTGTGTATTATTTCGAGATAGCTGATGTCGCGAGGACGGCTCTAAACTTGAAAAAAAACGGATGACGGAGAGCCTCTCTGACTATAGAGGGAGATCCCAATATCCATCAAGATCATTTTTATCCAGTCAATCTTTTCTCCGGAATACTTGGGGTGTCAGATTCCGTGTACTTGGAACATTGACGGATCCAAAATAGGGAGACTGAACGTTTATGAAAGTTGTCCGTAACGGCGTTTCGAGAATATAAGATGAATGGATATTGGAGAATGGCTTCAGTCTCATGATGTGAAAGGTTCCTCTCTCGAGATGAATCGCTCTTTGCTCACCGATACGCATCAGAATAATCTGTGTACGCATCAGAATAATTTCGCGCAAAAAAGACGACCATCAGGACCTCTTTTCTTCCAACTATTTAACACCGGCATCTTTCGGCAAAAACTGAGCTCCGCATGGATTATATTCGATTTTCCTATGGTTAGCTAAAGTCTAAAATTCAATCATAATTAAAGTTTCTCTTTTTACACTCGAACTAACTTTGAGAGACGACTCGTCGTTGTCTCTCCGTGTGTAATGCGCGCGCATAAGTCAATAAATTAAAATGATCGGGGGGCTATATGTAGCTTCATTATTTTTAAACTCCAGCCCACGCGTGTGTCTCTGGATTGATCGACCAATCTTTATACAGATTTCCCTCTGCTGATGCTCATCTCTCCGTAGCAATTTTCATTTTGCCCGATTGCCAGATTAATTTCATTGAATAAAAGCTCTAAGCTTTTTACGTTTTCCCCCGTAGAGACTTGGTTCTACGATCGCTCGCTCTCTCCCATTCTCGACAAAAGCTGCTTTTTTGCTGCTCCGAGTTCAATTATCCTTCATGACGCGCTATGAATAAAGTCGTAGAGACTATCTTAACTGGATTAAGTGTATTTGAAGCGGACTGTGTCCTAATCGGATCGTCGCGTTTCGAGTTCCGATATTAACATCAGAATAAGAATAAGAGATGAGTAGAGGGCATCATATAATCGTCGCGATCGTCGTCGAACGTTTGAGCCGACGATAAAGGAATCACGGCTACTCGCGGATGCATCAAAGATCTGAGGTCTTTTATTCATTATACGTGAATTCTACCCTTTATCCTGACTCTTTGTTAAGTATATATACATACACGTGTTCTTGCGGACCCTGCGATGACTCGAATCAGCAACTGATGAACATGCAAAAAACGTAGAGGCAAATTTCATCGAGCGAAATTATTTTAACGATATGATTCGTTGAAAATCGAGATTTTAATTGTGGAAAAATTATTACACCTTTTAACATGAGCTCTTATGAGGCATTACAAAAGTAAGTTGCGATTTTGAAAAATCATTAGGTATACATCATACATCTCAACTTCTAGACGCGGTCAATCTCGTTGTTTTATGCACATCAGATGTGTTATCATTTAATCGACATTTAATAAATATGTATTATGCATGTATTCATCATCAGCTGATGGGTGGGTTTGACTGACCTGATTGGAGATTGACTTGTGAAGCGAAACGAATCTGAACTTGGTGAATGAAGACCCCGACCGAGCCGTGAATTCCGTGGGACAAAATCTGCACGAGTACGCCGACGACAATAATGAGCCAACCCCATCCACCCTCCGGATAATAATGTTGTTTCAGGGTGAGCAACTGTCGGAGATCAGCAACGAGTCTGGAGGTCGGTCTACCGGGTGGGTGTTCGTTACCGCTGGCGACACCGCTGTCATGGACCGACAATTGGGGCAATGATCGACTTCGATATAGGACACCGAAGAGCGCACCGCAACCTTCACCATTTTCATCCCCTCGTTTCTCAAACTCGGCGTAAATAGGAACGCCTCCTCCCGTCGGTAGCTGCTCCTTGTTTTTCTCATTATTATTTCGAGACGAATACTTATCGTCCTCGTCCTGACGTTTTACTGATGCTTGCTCACCGCAGTCTTGAGATTCCCGAAAATCTTTCTCGCGAGAGACGATGGAGGAATTTCGAGTCAATTGGTAGGTAAAAAATTGTCCGTGCGTACCGTAAAGGAGTCCAGTCACGTTTCGCAATGATGTCAAATCGTCAATGTTACTGGTCGGGTAGGCCGCGGTGGGATACGGTGAGTCAACTCTTCGGAACGATCCGACAAAGCTATCGTTACGATCGTCCGGATCAACAGATCGGGAGGTTCTCTGCTCGTAGGAGTATTGCTTCTGAAAATCGGAATGATCCTTCGCTCTGTGAACGAGCTCACCTGGGACGAGGCTGCTGATGTGCTTGGCCTGATGATGACGGGGCGGCGAGGACTCATCCTGGCGATCAACGACCTCCACTCGATTTCTCTTTGCGGCGCTCTCGCAATCCTCTTGAACCGATTCTCGATTGCTCCTCCTCCTCCTCCTCCTCCTCCTACTCCTTCTCCTCATCCTTCTCCAACCCCTCATCTCGTTTATTTCATCAAGGCGACGACGATTCGGTTCATCATCGCGACAGTGCTGCTCGGTTGGAGAACTCAACTTGTCCCTTTCACCCTTATTATATTCCTGGCAGCTAATCTCAATATTATTCCTTCCGGTAGTCCCACAATTATTCTCAGCAACGATCGTCTTTGGATCCTCATTTCTAGATTCTTCGAGGTTTTGCTTTCTCAATCTCCCGTCAATGAGAGGTCGTTCATCCTTATTTCGATACCCGAGCTCCGTCGGCGGGCTCTTGTTTTTTCTACGAGCTTGTATTTTCCTCGCTTCATACTCGGTCCTCTCATCATTCTCTTTGGAGTCTTCCTCAGCAAGAAATACCGATCGGCTTCTCCTTCTCTCCGTACCGATACACCGATCCTGGCTCTTATTTGTACTATACTCAGCACTCGAGTGACGCGCAACCCGACCGAGCAAACTTACCATGAGACCCTTCCTTACATTCTTTCGCAAATGCGTTTGCTCGTTCATTTCCCCGGACTCGGACGATGCCCGATGGTGCGATGAGTACTGCTTCGGCAACGAGTACACCGCTTCCGGTCGAAAAACGTATCGTTTTCCGAATTCTCTCGCTGATGTTGTTGACGCATTGACAACTGATGCCTCCTTCTCATCCTGCCTGATGTTCCCTTCTCCGAGTCTCATCTCACAATCATTCATTCTATTACGCTCCATATTATTCTGTGCCAGCAACCTGTCATGTACCCGTGTCTTTGTCTTTCAAACCAACATCAATGCTGAACCATCCCTGTGTGACCGTCGCGGCACCCCCTTTTCGCGCACAGCACGTATCTCCTTGACTCATCTCCCATCATCTACATATACTTAATTATTCCATCTAACATCAATAATGCATCAACATTTATTAATAACGTACATACGTCGTATTGCACCCACATTTACGCATGTACGGATAAAAGTTGTTTCTTCCTCGTTTTAGAAAAAAAAAAAGACAGGGAAAATCAACGAAGCCTGCGCGTTATAAATACACACACACACACACACACACACTGTATGTATCGCGTGTCGAACGTGTGAAAGGCACGTGTCGTTTTATCGTCTGGCATATCTGGTTTCTATAATCGTTGCTAGCATGTCCGAGTATTAGAAGCCGAGGAGTTAATGTTTACATGGGCGACATTTTCTCAAATAATGTGCGTCAGCATCAGTGCGTCTTTGCGCCATCAGTCAAAGTAAATCGGTTTGCCTCATCTCCGAGGCGTTTCCGTAATGAAAATGCAACACGTGCGCCCTCTATAGCTCTATATGAATAAATCAGTAAAAAAAAAATCTTTTTCAGATTGAAAGTAGTAGGTAACTATTTTCATGCATTTTTCGGGTATAAATATATATATAGCAGGACGGACTACAATTATTAAACAGAGAGATTAAACAGCACGGGTCCATATATATAATATTCTATGCGCTTTCGCAATAAAGCTTTGAAACCGTCAAGACGAGCGTGTTTCTGATCCTTACAATCATTTTCCCTGACTCTCGCGCGAGCGCGCTATTCATTCACCCGCGGGTATGACCGTGACCCCAAAGGACTGCTCGTTGAAAACCTAAAGTCACAACGAGTCATACATACGTTCACTGATGGTACACTATTTATACACATTAATACGCACGCACGTGTATTGTATATACGTGTATTTTGGAAAAGCCTAAATCCAAAGACCACTCTCTCTCTCTCAATTCATCTCTTTTTCTCACTTATTTCCCGGGCCAATTCGCTATTCCTGTCACGCCTCGACACGTTCCCGGACGATAACTCTTCTAATCATCACTCGTTTGTTTTTCCTGTGTACTTTCATCTATTCTGTTTCATTTGTTCTTTCCCGAATCACGAATCGAAAATCTCGCTCTTCATAATTTATATTTTTCCGCAAATAAATCGTTCGTTAAAGGTATATAATATGTAGTATGCGATGTCGATGAATACAGGAAGCGAATCACGAACGAGTTGCTCCGAGTTCCGAACGTGGCACGATGAGTACTCCGCGAACTCGACTGTACGAATGAAATGATCTTCGCGGCGAAGTCGACGATGACAACGACGCGCGCCACGCGAGAAATTTCCTCTTTACGCGCCGATGCGGCCCGGCGTTTCTAACATATCTTTGTTTTTTACATCCATTTTCATAGTTTTTTCCCGACGATACACAGAACAAACACAAGCACCTAATTTTTTTGAATCCCTGAAGAACATTTGCCAGAGTAATTCTGAAAACCGATGGGTTCAGTATCAATACATATGTATAATCTTTGTATCGCGGATTTAATTTTAAAAATGAACGAGAGTGCTGATGGTTTTCGTTTCGCAATTGCGCCATGAGAAGGGAACTAGCATTCGTGTCAGTAGTGTGAATGCGTACGTATAATAATCGTTATTTGTCTAGTCTAACAATAAGAAGCTCAACCGAGGCAAGCCAAGCATTTTAAAGTGGGATGAGCGAACGCAGAAGGTAAAAGGATAATTTTTAAGTGCACCGTTATAATTGGTGTTCGCGTTATCTTCTACATGTGCATGTATACTTTGCTTGCATATCGTTGTACATATTACTAAAGAGAAGAAAAAAAAGAAGCATTCATGTTTTTTTCATATATATAAGTAGATCAGTATAATGGAATTATGTAGAACTAATTGTACAAAAGTGGCGAAATTAAACATTATCGAACACGTCCCGTGTGATAACTTTTCATCAGGACACTGGCAAGATGACTAAAAAATACGCGTATCGTTGATGTATATTATGTATATGTATGAAAGAAATATATGTTCCGAAGACATCACAGAGGCAGAGCGTCAGCAAAATTATATTTGCTCCAATTCGCCTGTGCGACTTTTCGATTATATAAAATCGGAAAATCTTGGAAAAGGGTGAAAATCGCAACGTCATTGCTTCTGGAAAGCGATATCGGTAGAACGACGATTTACATTCCCATCACACATGTATGGGCATATTTTAGTGTATCTATATATATGGATATAATATTTTAATATTGCAATTTAATGTTGTCAAGTTTCTAATATATATTACAATATACATTATTTCGCACACTTTTTGCGCTGTTCGTACTATCAGTGAGAAATTCTGCAAGTCTGCTTTGCGTATATGTATAATATGTATAGAGAGAATAAAAATTCGCGAGTCATCGCGTTTTACAACGCCGGTTTTTTCCCATTGAGATTTCGGGGTCTCTTCTTTTCTCCCCTTCACCAAAAGACAAGACATCTGATTTTATTCTGCGCTAAGGCGGACAACGGGGGGGTCTTCTCTCTTTTACGAGGGCACTATTTTTTATATGATCTTCAATCCGGAACGAGTGTATCAGACAGCGTTTAACCCCTCTCATGTACGTTTCTATTATACATATGTATGTATATCTATATCTATATACCACGTAGATCCATTCGCGTTCAGCGTATCTGCAAATTTAATGAATATCAACCGCGTTGATGTGGATGATCGATGAACAAATGATCCCCCCGCATCTAATATACTATCTCTATATTCATCTCTCTGCTTCTACGTGCGCGTGTATGAGTAAAATCAAATGACTGTCGAGGCAAAAGTGAAAATCGAGGGGGGGGGGGGAGGGGGGATGCAGAGCAACATATTTGCCAAAGCTCGAGCATATCAACTTATTTTCAGAACTTTAGGCTCGTCTTCCTATATACGGCCAAGACTTTTCTTTGAAAATCCCTCTGATGCATGCACATGTATGTAGAATGTAGATACATAACATATCGTCCTATACATAGATAATTGAGTGAAGCATCGTACCGCGAAGGTTCGACTCAAGATTTTCCTCTTTTTTTTCTTTCCCACGTGAAACATTATTTTTATTTCCCATCAAAATTCAACAGCTCCCATCGCGATTGTACAGCAAGACGAGATTTTTCACCGATATAAAATTGAATGATAACCCTCACTCGAAAATCTCTCGTGTCACTTTTCCAGAGGCTCTTTGCTTTTTCTGAAAGCTGTATGCTCTTTATTTATTTATTTTACATCGAACAGTCTGAACAACAAACAGCAGAGTCTCTACGGAATTGGCATGCGTTCAAGAATTGTATAGATCGCGGAGGAGATCTTTTTCTACCATCAGACGATGACGAGATTAGTTCGGAGTCGCTTTTTCCTCAATAAAAATTTCACTATATACATATATGGTGAAAAAGTGTCGAGGGATTTGAAGCAAAGATGCGGGAAGAATAAAGAGAAAATCGTATTTGCTGTATAGATAATAATGTTTTTTTTTCTCTGCCTGTCTACGATAAATATTAATCCCTACATATCGCAAGGAAAATTTATTATTGAAAAATAAAAGTTTGTATATTTTTCAAATTTAATATGGCACAGCAAATAACAAAAATTCTATAAATTTCTAGAACCATCCCAGGTAGTCTTGGAGCTCCGATAAAAAACTCTTCTTCACGCGTTAAATTCAAGACCTCCGACGACAGTTGAGAGCCCGACCACTTACACTCTTCGTATTGTGAACAATGAATAGGTCTCCTCTGTTTCTTGCCTCTGGCACTTTGTATGTTCTGTGATTCCTGTTCTTCTCGACTCACCCGAGACTCATTTAATACGCGCGTAAGTAGAAAAAAAAACAACAAGTAAAAATTTTCTCTCTCCCTCTCTTTTTCGACAGATATTCCTTTATTCTATACGTTTTCGTATACGCTCCGAGAAACATGTAACGAGAGGTTGTCGAACTCTCGTTGGCCCTCATGAAGGAGGGATAGATATAGATCCATTCGTCCTCCGTATTTTTTTTTTACACTATCCAAATCTCAATTCCATACTTCGCAAGAGAGCATTCTTCCATTTACAATTCTCATTTGTTACTTTTCGTTCGCTTTTGTCCGTTGACTCTTGAAAACATAAAAAAAATGTCTTGTACCTATATAAAAAAAAAAATTTTTCTTCCTCGTGCATGGGGAATTGGACTTTTTCGAATGAAGTACGTGCAATAAGAATCGGTATGAAAAAAAACCTCATCCAGCATTGATTAATAAATATCAACACCGCTAACAATGAAAAGATGATTTTGAAACATACGCATGGGTAGGTACATCAAAATATCCGTTATTATTAGAGATCGTTACTATTGAATAATTAGAAACTTAGGAAGCTCGCTCATGAAAAAAAATATATAATCGGAGATTCGTTGCGTCATTCACGACGCAGCCTTCTTCTTCGTTGGTCCGAGTAGTAAAGAATAAATGTGTACTTTTACTTTTGAATCTGGGACCTTATTCCCTGTTAATCAATGGTCGGTAATTTTTCAATGAGTCTATAGAAAATGCATGATGAAAGTTGCGCGACGGCTGAGAAAGTAACTTCCACTCAAGAGGCGGCATTCCCGAAACATTTGTTGGTCTCAAGTTATCGAATCATCCTTCTGCAGATCCATCTTATTATTTTTTACTATCGAATGAAGGCAACGTACCGACTGCGCTAGAGACGAGCTTTTACCAATATACAATATTGTACACGTGGATAGCAGGCAAACGCGGGAATCAACTTTATGTAGGTATATGATAGGGGTCATTTTGTCTCGCGATTATATTCCACTTTGATGAATAGTGACCGGAATTGAAAAATGTGGCAGAGGACAAGAACGAAGAAGAGCCAAAAAATCAAAGGTCATCGTTACTTCGTGTTTGCGATGTACCTCTGAAGTGAAAAACAGCGTTGAGTCGAAAAATATCCCATTGATTAATCTTAGCTTGCTCGGAATTTTAATTTTTCATGTATTTCAGCTTTTAATTATTTATTATTTAGAGGTCAAAAAATATTATTCATTATAACTCGGAATTATCTATATTATCGAATTTTATCCGCTTCGGGTAATAATTTACATCAAAAAGTGTTATTTCAAGCTATTACGAGAAAGTAGCTCCGCGCATGCGATTTGTAAAAAATTTTTAAATGGTGTATATACTTTTTATGGGTTAAATAATGCTAAAATATTTATGATGATATAACACGATATATGTGCAGCCAAGTAGCAGTTCAATCAAGATTTTGACAATCTCTGATGATTCCGGAACTAGGATCTGGACTATCGAGCTCGTATAACTACAAAAGGTATAAGTTTATCCAAACGGAGGGTTGCAGAAAAAGGGTGAGTTTTGAATCCGGGCTATTATTCTGTACATAGATTATACCAATCTTAATATTTTGCAAAAATTCCAAATGAATATAGTAGATACCTATACAATCAAAGCCATGAAAAATTTTCAATTCATGATTTTTTTTTTTAAACAATGTCATTTACAAGAACAATATATATTTTATATGCATATGTGCAATCCAAACCAATTTGTATTTAACATTTTTTGAATGCAGAGAACGTTACTCGAAAGTTTTCCAATTATGGGTGATGAAGAGTGTTTGAATCAGATCGAAATGATCGGAAAAATCTTGCACCATATTACACGTTGAAGATACATATATTTTTTCTGTCAACGTATTAAACCATTTTCCCGTTATTTATAATAATTTAAGAAATCACCTGTACAGCGTATTTTTTTTCTCGAGAGCAGAGTAATACCGCTATGTACTCTATATCGTATAAGGATTTACCCGAACGGGAGGTCAAAAAGTATCTCGTGGCTCCTTTTATTTCGATTCACTCCTTCAAATTGTTTAATCGTTGCTACACACAGCTTTGTACCTGCCTCTGCATACAGGATGTCCATTGCATATCTCATCATTTTAGTCTGCTGGTACAAGATAAGATCGAACAATTACAATTGAAAACAAAACATCAGAGTATAGCGCGTGCTCCTGATTGCTCCGTAGTTGTAATATATTCGTTATTACAAATACATGATTTAGCAATGAATCGCGCGCTACTTCTCTCTCAGTATCAGCCAACATGTATTGATTACTTTGGCAGAAGAGCAATGTTTTTTATAGCTGCAAACTTTATCTTTCATGAGAATGTGACGTCCCGTTGAAAAACACGAAAAAACTATATCAGCAAACGGAATATACATACTATATAATGATATGTAAAAGTAATAATAAGATTAAGTCAATGATCGATTGACGGAGATGAGTAGATTTTTAAAATTGAATTGTTAAATTTGCCGCGGCGCTGATGATTTCGTCGAGATTTTTCATGAAAAAGTTGAAGCGAGAAATCGTCGCGAAGGGTATAAGGCAAAGAGTATGTATACGCCGACGAGTATAAATGGAAGGAGGGACGAGTCGAAAATTGGCCTCTGGCTGAAGTGAAATATATATATGTATAAGTATACCAGTACAGAAAAGCCCGTGGTTCGCGGGTCAGAGTCTGTTGAAAGAAATGAGGCAGGTATATGTATAGCGGGGGGTGCATGCGGTTTCCATATAGAAAAAGATCCGAGCGCGAGGAAAAGGGCGACTGGACGGCAAAGTCGTTAAACCGGAGCAGGTTAAACCCACTTTTGGTGTTTCTTCATGAAATAATATCATTATCCCCTATTGTCTCCGTGAATGAAAATATTGTTCCATTTTGAAATGGGCAAAAACCTCTGTTTAAGAATGTTCTTGCGGGTCGTCCCCTCTGTGAATCAAATCAGCAACCGAGAGCATTAGTTAAGTTAAGTAAAACCAAATTTCATCAAGCGAAATTATTTTGACGTTGTATATTGACGGTCAGTATGGAAAATTTCTAGAAACTTTTATTATTCATCACGAGGCTTAGTTAATCCTGAGGCTTTACGACAAGTTACGATTTTCAAAAATAAATACGTATCTCAATAACTTCTAGACGGAACTTTGTCTCGCTACAAGCCGATCGAATTTTTTTTACTTAAAAATCTTAAAAAATAACTTTTACAGCATGAGACACACGCAAAAACCTCGAAGCTCTCTTTCGTTCGAACAAGTTTCTTTTTCTTCCAGCGAAGAAATATATTTTGTATAGAATATGCTCATTCTCGAAGATCTCAATTTAACTTTGGTTAATTAATTCGGAAGCGAGAGAAGAGAAGACACATCGTTCGTTATCACAAAATGTAGCACGATATAGGTATAGATACTATAGACGGTTGGATGCACGGCGGGTAAAAAGATCCGTGAGAAGGTCTGGTTGCTAAATCTATCGGGGATACATAAATCTTATGTTTGAAATCAGCATATACAGAGCTTTGTGACACATATTCCGGGTTCATCCTGCTTACGGGGGGTTAGTTGCTTTTTTTTACTTCTTTATATCCTATCGCGGTTTATCTATTAGGTACCTACATATACCTATATATGCATTCATAAATGTGCAAACAATTTCAATTTATTCAAGTATAAAATGTGTAGGGGAAATATCGTTTTAGCACCGCGATGCTCGAGTTACAATGAAGAGACCGTTTGGTTGTAAAATATCATTTTATCAGCATACAGATATATGTATGATAAAAATTAAGACGCAAATATGGCAGGGGAGAGGGATGATCGATGAAAGAATAAACTACGCCGCCGATAATCGGTTAATCGTCGCATCGCATATATATCCCCGCGACGACACGACGTGCGCATGTGTATTTAATCCAAGTCCCTCTCTCGCACTGTTACCGCGCACTCTCATAAGACACTCTTAATGCCTACACCAGTGTCACCATTATTATCCCGAGTAACGCGAAATTTACGAACACTGACCTGCACAATTTGCGCTAAATCGTAATGAAAAATAGCCAACGGGGAAAATCGCTTAAAACGCAAGTCAGAGAAAACATATTATTTTTGCTCCGCAGAAAAGAGAACATTTCTCTATTTCTACTCTCTTCTCGGACCAAGTGATTTACAGATTTTATCGGACGATGAGTTTAAACGATTTTCTTCGAAAATGGAAAAGGGTTGAAAAACAAATATTTAGCAATATTTTTATCATGTATTTTGAAAAATGTTGTATGGTATATTCGCGGTTGAACACGAAAACGACTTATTGCCTTTATTGAGCTCTATTTATTATTATTGAGCTGAAAACTGCACATCATTGTATTACCTGCTATGTGAATGGGCTCGTGATGAAATTTGAGGCTTGCCGGAAGCGTAAGAGTTGCCGGAGCTGAAAGTTGAAGTCCAGAGCTCAACAAATGAACTAGAGTTCCGACAATTGCGATGATCCATCCCCAGCCACCCTCCGGATAATAATGTCGACACAAGAATTTCCTCGCCTGTATCAGCGACTTCGCACCACCTTTCTTCTGCTCTTGGAATATTTCCTCGTCGATTCTCTCGGATGATCTTTTCTCATCCTTCGACCTCCTTGTTGACGCACCATCATCTCTCGCGATGATTTTAAAATCTTGACCTTTCTCTTCATCTCTTCGTTTATTTGTTTCATCCTCTCTTCCCGCTGGGCTCCTCTCAAGCAAAAGAGGCCAAGACTTTGCTCGGTATATACTGGACATTACACACGCGTGCACATAAATACTATTCTTCGAGCTTGCCGGTAAAGAGACCGCTCGCTCTCTTTTTCATTTTACATATCCGGCATTTTTTCGATTCTATAATATATATGTATTAATCTCTATTATCGAATCCATCAGACAGTGATGAATGTCAGCCTGCTCGCGCGTAACTTGGCGTCACTCGCAACTTCACATTTAACTCGACAACATTGATACATTTTTTATTAAAACAATGTTTCTTTTGGTGATGCCTTTTATACTTTTTAATAATGAATTTTTCAAATAACTCTTCTATTCATCGTCACGAGTAGAAATTTCGATAAGGGAAGATCAAGATTATGTGTAAAAAGAGCATCAGGAAATAAAGAAGAAGCCCTGTTAAAACAGCGATTAGAAGGATCGATATATCTTATAGTGTAAGTGCGGCGAAAAGATCGCCGCATATAGAACTCGTTGAAAAATCAAAGCATCCTGATTGAATCGGAGAGCGTTTTAAGAGTGAGAAATCACACGTTGATTAAAGCGCACGCGAGAAAATAAGACATACCAGTGCAACGCGGGGCCGCCGCTTCGTCTCGAGCGAAGCACCGAGTGTACACTTGCTTTCGCAGCGCGTCTTTTTCACTCGCGGTGGTTTTGCTCGCACGAGCGCTGCTCTCGCCTCTGGCAAATAACCGCGCGTCCCTCCTCTGCTATGACTCTCTCTCTCTCTCTCTCACTCTCTTGGTTCTCACCATCAGCAAAGATAAGATTGTTTTTCTCTCTCATCTCAACCACGCTCGTTCGATTACGCGCGTGCGTGAAAATTTCCGAGAGCCACGTGCTCGACGATTCAAACAAACGGCGCAAATGCATCCTAAAAACGAGAGAGGGGCAGGGAGAGATAAAATTTCGTTGACGCGAGAGATAATAAATATAAATGATTATAAAACTCTCGGGCCGAGGATGCACCAAGAGTTTGAAAAATAAATGAAAAGATGATGGGGTCTGATATCTCGAGGAACACAAAGTCTCTCTCATAGATTCGATATACGCTGAGCGTTAAAAAAGTCCTTGCTCCAGTTTCTTTTTTTCGAACGTATATACAAGCAACAACGTCGTTGTGCATCACGATGGGCGAGAGCGTACGCATACATATATTGGCATTCCACACCTGATTCTGATTCTCGGAATCAAAGTTTTAAACGCCAATTAGTGATCGTTCGCGACTTGAGTCACTCTCAGCTGATGTGGACTTTTTTTTTCTCTCCAGCCATTTTCTAAACTCTCAGTGCATTATTATCATTATTTTTTTGTTGGCTCCTCTCACTTTTATCTCACTTCATTCTTTAATGACTCTTCTGATGAAATTGTTGCAGGGATTATTTTTTTCCCTGATGATGACGATGGTTCATTAATGTGTGTGGCGCGTACACGTTTTATTCATTCATTTATATTTATCTCGTCACAGTCGTTGACCGACACGGCGATGTCGCGTTACAATCCTCATCGGTGCATGCATGCACATTCTTCGTGTATATATATGTTATACAGCATAGACGCGGTTCAAAAAGTGAAATACTCGCGTCCAAAGCTCGCTTCGCAAAACTATACGCAGAGAAATGTGCATCATTAGAATTTACGACCGAGCGAATTCTACTATACCGATGCGTTAAATATTTTCGTATACAGCTCGGAGCGGGTGTGCGTGCCAAGTTTTAAGCAGCAGCTGCTCGATTTCGATGGTTCTTGAATTTTACTACCTATTTTTTTCTATCTCACCGGAATTCTCGACATACAATCTCTCGTGGCATATAATATAATGTATACTCGATCAACAAAAGAATCTCGATTTCAATGAGGATAAAACCCTTTTGAACCGCGGCTGCTCCGTGACTATAATAAATGGAGCATAATTAGGGAGAGAATTTTTTAATTTATAGAGGGGGTGGCGCGCGGGGGTCGAGGGGAGGCACGAAATATATCACGATCGCTATTAAAATATTAGTTAGACTTATACGGATGAGAGGATGCTCTGAGAATAAAATGTGCGTACATAATATAGCGAGTCTATAATTTCGAGGAACGAATGGCGACGCCATGATCATCATCAGAGAGGGTGTGTGTAGAAGTAAAAAAGATCCGCTCGCTTCTCGCGGCTCTCCGTTCTACAATCCCCAAACATTCACCAATCATCGGGGAGCTTTTTTTGCGCTAACGAATCTCCGACCCAATTTTTCATGAAATATTGAGATATCCAAGGCATATTACGAGCACAAAATAAGCGATAACTTTAAGTTCTCGCGGTTTATAAGCGATCGCGCGCGGCTAAGAGCTTTTTTGCTTCGACCGGGCGAGATCCTTTCTTTTTTTTTTCTTTTCCTCTCATTTTTTAATCTCGAAGGGTTTTTAGTATAGCATGCATGTATATTATGCATAAATAGCTGTGATGCATATAGAGATTAGTGTATATACGTCTCTTGCGAGATAAATAAAATCGAAGCAGCGGTGACAGTTGGGCGCGCGCGAAGACGAGCCAATCGTCTATCTCGTTGCATTAAGTGAAACTTGTTCTCATTATAAATATCCGATCATCATTATAATATATTGTAAAAAAGGATAAAAGGTAAGCGCGTGAAATTCAAGCGCCGCCGCCCGTCGGTGATGCACGCGGCGATATATATCTATATAATGACGATGATACGTAAAAGTATAGGTATATACGCCGTGTTATCTCGGTCGCTTGCTTCATCCTCTATATCGCGGCTTATGTATACAGCATACAGGTAGAAATAGCTTTTACTCCGCGATTCTGAGTGGGAAAGAGTTTTGTCCTTACCGGAAGCTCACCCTCGTGTGCCATCTCGGTATATAACGCTCGCGACTCATCCGCTTCCTCCTCTCCTTTTGCTTCCTTAATATTATAATCTGTCTATATGTATACATGAAAGTACATATACGTATAAAATAAGAAGAGCTCCTTCTCGGGTGGCTCATTCGCGTCTTCAATCTTTCTGCTTTTGAGCGCGGTCTTCTCTCGTCTCTTATTGTCCTCTGCTTTGTCCGAATGAACGCGCCGGGTATCCTCTTATTTCCCTCTATTTATATTTATTTCTAGTCTGACTCGAAAAATGTCCTCCCGCTCTCGAAATAAAAAAGTACCAGAACACACGGGCTCGCCCGAGCGAAAGACCGGAGGCGGCACGGGGACTCGTAAAGGCTATCTTTATAGTTTGTCGCTCGGACGCAACGTTTTTTTCCTCACACTCGATTTTTCTCGACGCTCGCTAGAGTTCTGAAAGAGACATTCCCCGGTATTTACTCGCTCGCCCGTTTTTCCAGCACACTTCGCTCAACATTATCCTTCCGCTCTTTCACCTCGCACCGCCAGTATATAGAAGCCCGCTCTCGACTTCTATACCGTGCAATTTCGGTAAACTGCTGCTCTGTTCGCGTCTTATCTCGAACGTATTATACCTAACGGACACTCTGCTCTGTGCTCCCGCTTTTGCTATTTATTTTCCTTGCTGCTCTTTTTTTTTTATCCCCAGCATCATCTATTTTCTTGACACTTTTTATTCCTCTTCGAGCCTTGAAATAGAGATTTACTTTTGCCTAACGATATTCGTGTCTCGAATTATCCTTCCCTGTGCATGATGTCATGTTTTTTCGTGTTTTCGTATATACAGAGACGTCAGAGTGAGAGAAGATTCGCGTCCTTGTATACCGCCGGCATTCATCTCTGCTTTACCAACCGTTCCATCGCGTGTTTTCTCATTTGGAATACTTTTTTCCTCTAGCGCGTACACATATTATCGTTGCTCGGTAACGTCGGGATTACTATAATGATATAATGATAACAAAAGATCCCCATTTTTTCCAACAAATGGTTACAAACGCGTGTGGAACATTGGAAAAGATATGAAACACGTTGAAAATCCCGGAGGATGCGTCAATCAATGTAGATAGATGGGCTTTAATAATTATTTTTCATCATTCGTCATAGGCTCGTCGAATAAACAGGGCCGATTGCAGATTTATGGAAGCAAATAATAATCACGAGACAAAATAAGAAGCAAATAACCGCGATAAAAGCAGGCCTATACGCGGGAGACAAAAAAAACGCTCAGGTGCAAAAAGGAAGGAAAAACATTATTGTACATATTTATTGACAATCGCACCTGCGTGCGCTCACACGCTATAACGAAATATATAGTTTTCACACGAACGGATCCGAAGATGCATATGTGCACGAAGATACGTAGTCGCGAAGATGCGACTGCTGGAGAGATTAAAACGTCCAATACACCTTGTACGTATGCGTATAATTTACACTCGAGGACGGATCCAGATAGGGAGAAAAGGACTCTCTGTTATTACGCTGATCGGACGCTGCTATCGTTCAGTGCAAAAATTATAAACACATATATGCATATCATAGACTTTTAAATTTGCGTCAACTTTTCAAACACCTTGTACATCGGACATTTTGATTTTGACAATTTTAACAATTGCTGATGAATAAAGTTCGATCCGCGATAGCAGCGAACTGTCTACCGTTCCATTTCAATCTATATAAAAGTAACAACGGGGCGCAACTTGTTCTTAAACTATATTTATTTGCTCGATATTATTACCGTACCGATGACGGGGGGGGGGGGGGGGGGGGGGGGTCGTGCCGGGCTATCTCATATGAAGAATCCTCACGTAAAACGATCCACTTCGAGCTCGTTATCCATGAGGATGAGTTTAACTCGCTCCCTCTCACGATGGGTTCCAAGAGCCTGCTGCCTCGGGACGAGAAGTTCATTTGAACGCGATTGATTGGTGCATGGAGCGCGATGATGAGCTAAAAGAATAAGAGAGAAGGACGCGAACTCCATGCATCTAAACGTATATTATATGCTAAAAACAAGAAGCAGACTCCATTTTCTCGAGCCTACATCAGTTATTTCTTTTTATATCGCTCGATGACCGTGTGTGTGTGTGTGTGTGTGTTATTCGCTCCTTCATTATTTCGATAAAAAGGAACGAGAGAGAGCGAGAGCTCGTTTACGTCACTATATATACTTGTCCAAACAGATCGAACGGATAAAAAATAATAATCGTTTCGCGATGTGTATGTTATTTAAATAAAGCTGAAAGATTTTTCCAATGAGAAGAAAAAAAAAGAATACGTGTAGAAACAGATGTCGAAACAGAGTCTCCGATGTTTCTGCTGGGCGCTATATTAGTCGGTGAATTTTCGCGATTCTTCCCATTCGAATAGTTTTTTTGTGTTTTTGCGAGGATAAGGAAGACATAATCCTGCACTGAGCATCATATCGAGAGGATGAGGTACTTTCACCATCAGTTGGTTTTCTTATCGCTGATGATCGTAATGTGCTCGCAGGGTGTACCGCCGACGAGGCTCTATCTGGGATATCTACCGTCAAATCGAAACGGCTACTCCAACGATCTGATCGTCGGAGCTCGTGTTCCCGGTGATAGGCTGCTCTGTCAACACAGCGTCATCAAGAGCTCCTCATTTTTCATGCCAGTTAGCCTCGAGCGAACCTTCAACGTGAGCAAATACGAGAGAATCACTCAATTGAGAGCGCTCGACCAGAAAAAGAACAAGAATGGAAAAGGAGCGAGTGCGAGACTCCTCAGAGGTGGACCGGGTCTCTCTTTCGCGACTCTCCATTTCAAAAATCAAAGAGGACACGGTATAGACTTTCTCGTTGAAATTTACGCGAGACCTTGTTGATGTGGTATGAGAGATTCATCGTGGCTCCCGAATGTTAATGATCACATAATCATACATATATATTATATATATATCTATACGTCGATCGCTATAAATAAAATATTAAAGCTAATGAAACATGTACAGAATGTCTCCTCTCTTTCTGACTTACTTTACTCGAGCGTTCATAAACCCGTATGATGTATACTTTTTCCGTAAATCGAACATTTTATCATATTCGTATAAATTATATTCACCACAATGTGACATTTTTTTGACTTTATTTCTAATATGTATATCGTTGTATATACTTAATATAATGTCAAGCAGGTTTTTTAATTGAAGCAAATAACGATGAGAATAAGAAGAATGGTTGAAATTTCGAAAAAGAATAGCAGGAATTTAGTTCTCTGCGCGCATAAATGAGAGAAGACAATACAAGAGTTGGACGCGCGGTTGAGGCCCTCGTTTGGAGCAGGTGCAACAAATCGCTAGCGCGCTCCTGCTCTACAGACGCCGGATAAGAAAGAAACTCCCCCGCGAAGGATGTAACCATTCCGCAGACGATGAGTATCGCCACATCCGCTTTCTATTCTCTCACGCGCACATCAGCGTCCGGCGAGTACTCTCTTGTCCTGGGCATCATGCAAAACTCGCCGGAACAACAAGGAACAATGACAAATTTAGCTACAATATACTATTTTCAATCTCGAAAAAAATCTCGACAACGACTCCATTTTCTTGATACATTAATAAACGGAGGAAGGCTCTTTCCGCGGAGCGAGCCACCATTGAAAAGTCAAATTTTCGACTATTTAGATGCTCACGATGATGCGCATCCCCTCTCTATACATATACATATCTGAGGACGAAAGAAATTTAATCGCTCGTGTTGCCTCATCTACCTTTTCGACAAAAGATTTCTGAGCCATGCACGCGGTTAATGAAAATCTCACGGAGCTTTTATGACGTTCTTGGTGTCGCGGGGGTTTATTAGTTGCACGAATAATAGAAAAGAAAATGAAAGAAAAATAAAAAATTCGGGAGTGGAATAACGTTCTTACCGACGTCAGAGAATTTCGCGTTGAAACGGATTATGGCAGCGTTCAACAGTACCCCGGATCCCATTTGCAGACCGTGACATATGGAATGAATAACAAGAGCGACTGCGGTAACGACGTAGCCCCAATGACCCTCTGGATAGTAGTGCCTCTTGATGGTAACCTTTTTCCTAGCATTAGCCGAGATGAATGACTCCTCGGGGTCATTCTCACAATCGAGACTCACGAGATTATCAAACTCGGGCTCAGTCCCGAATCCCCCTTCCAATATCAATTGTTCGGAGAATCGTCGCCTAAGGATTTTCGGAGTTACCGCATGTGGCTCATCTCCGTTTTCTCCGTTTCGATAAGAGCTGCTGTGCACGCTCGCGATTGACTCCCGCCTACTCGGAAGTAGCTGTCTCGTTCTCCTTCTATTGTTCGTCCTTCCTCTTGTTGATCGATCATCAATGACATTTTCTCCCCGAGATGAGGCTCCTCCTCCTCCTCCTCCTCCCCCCCCTTCGAGGATTCGACATGTCGACTGATCGGACAATCTTCTCCGACGACTGTTGCTCTCATTGTACCTGAATGAGGTGGAAAGAACGTGCACACGATCGGAATGTCTTCTCTCGAGGAAGCGCGACGAATTAATGGTGGGCCTCTCTCGATATTCCTCCTCCTGATCCCGGATATTCTCAAGATGCTGGCAACCGTTCAAACTACCGATCGATGAGTTTTTCCTCGAGCAAGGGGCCAGCGTACTTTGACACGTGGAAATCGAGTTACCAGAGTCCTGCCTCTTTATCGATGAATAGCTCGAGAAGGAATCCCGATAGTACACGTTTTCCGATGCCACCATTCTTATTCTCGTTCCTCCATCCCCATGTCCAGCAATAAAATCCGACTTTCGAAGATCAGCCTCCGAAAGGCTGAATGACTCGTCGCTGCTTGCCAAGCAGGTAGCTTGCTCGACCACGCCAAACGAGCCACGACTCTTGTTTATACCGTCAAGATAATAGGAGCCATTTTCCGCGATGCTCCGCGATCTCGATGCAGCGCGAACGAAACAATTCCTTCTCGCTGCTACTTTATTCTCAGCGAGGGTCATTCTTCCGAGATCTTTCGAGGATCGCGTTGTTATTACCTCCAACGGCTCGATAATCGCGTTCCCTTCTTTCATCGCCCGGCTATAAGAGTTTCGCCTCTGCCCGCCTGCCTCATCATCATCATCATCGATACTCCTCGTTCCTTTTTCTTTCGCCATTTTTCACAAACCTTCTACAGCTCTATTTGTTCGACCGCGCTGCATCAATCGCGAAAAGTCTACACCGATTCTTCTTCATTTCTATTCAACAAAAACGTTTCGGTGACAAGCTCCGAGGGCTTCCTCGATGACAACTGATGCTAGCAGTCTCGACGAAATACCGCTTTCCTCCTATTCCTCGGGCTGATTCCTCGGGAAAGGGGGAAGACCGAAGAAGCTCACGAAACGATAGGAGGACACCTCTCATTGAATGACATTCCTGGCACGCTCGGGCTAGAACGTGCTCTCCGCTTCGTGACGCGATCGTGAGATTTGAGAAACGAAATGAGAATCGATAAAGAGAGAAAATATTAAGGTTTATTTTCTTCTTGTTTTTTTTTTGTTTCGTTTATCGACACAGAGCTAATGGAATTTATATCTTTGCGTGGATCGCCCTCTCTTTTTTGTACCGACTAGGAACAACAGATTGAAATGGGAGAAGGAAACTAGGATCGAGGGATTTGATCGTGTACATGAGGAAAAGAAATACCTTGATCGACGACTCACCAGCGGAGTGAAGAGGCGGCTGATTGAATGTTCTCTCGGCGGTCGAATGCCAGGTGGCCGGTGCACCCATTTGAAGTCCGATACCGAGAAAGTGAACGAGAGCGGAGCAAGTTACAACGACATAACCCCATCCTCCCTCGGGATAATAATGTCTCCTGAGCGTTAATATTTCCTTGTTGCGTCGATTATTGAGGCTGACCCGTGAGCGAGATAATATATTATCTTCTTCTCTTCGGGGATTCGAGCGAGACTCGAGCAGGTTACTACTGGTCGTCGTATTGGACCTCAAGTAGTTGCACTCTTGGGGAAACGGATCGAGCCGTAGCTCCAGTATCGAGTCTTCATTTTTTTCTAAATAACCTTTCGAGAAATAATCATTCTCGAGCCGATCGTCATCATTATTCTCTCCTCTCCCGGCGGCGGCACTCACTTCTGGTAAAGAGGTCTTTATTCTTTCCGGCAGTATCGCGTAAGCGCGAGAATCTGGATCAACGCGAACTTTAACAGCGATCGCACGATCGGGCCAAGAATTACTGTATCTCATTTTTTGTCCCGATCGGCATGCCTCCTTTCTCGCCGGAACCGTCATTTCGCCCACGAATAAAGGATATACAATTTATCATTCTATATTATTCATAGTAGATTACAACGAATGATGAGGCTTTTAAAGAAATACTATCAACAGAACTTGATTAAAAGAATAGAGGACAAATTCGCAACCAAGTTTCAGGGTTGACTGAGGTCCACGTGTCGTTGAAACGCGATAGCAACCCCCTCGAGGAAGAAAGGGAGATGGAAGGAGAGAGAGAGAGAGAGAAAGTTGAAGCGCATGCCCGAATGTGTCCGGCGTTCCCTCATTAAATCCCTTCCACCAAAAAAAACCTTATATACATGCGAGGTTTTTCGCGATCGCATAATGACACGCCAAACAGTGCATGTTGTTGAACAGGTGATAAATTTATTGAGGCATGTAAAAATAATAATAGTATAGGTATATAGGATGATCAGAGTAAATGTTTATTATCGGAGGAAGAAAGTAGGTGGTAGAATCGTTGTATCCTCTTGTGAAGGTGATCGGTAAATCGGAGAACGGTACGATCGATGGTAAGTTGTTTGAGGATACGATCGCAGTCGAGGTGTCTCCGGTCGCACATGCGATGATGGTGTTTAAGGGCGTCCCGCGGATCAAGGTGATAAGCCCGCCTGGTTGACGGATGTAGGCTCGTTAGCGCGTAATGATTGTGAACGGTCAGGGCGCGCTCGGTCGATACGAAGCTCTTGACCGAATCGCCGATCGGTGATATTAATGAGGCTCTCACGGTCTCGAGATAAACGCACCTCGTCAGATTATTTCTCAATGAAGCAGGAGCACCAGCTCCGGAGCAGCAGGCTCGATGGATTCTGCTGAGGCGAGGAAGCGGACTATCCTGAGAATGAGTTTGACTCTCCGGAAAGAAGTATGCGTTTCTCACCGCGTACGAGGCAAAATCATTGAACGATCGACCGAGCTTTCTTCTTTCCCCCTCGATCAGTTGAGCCCAATTTGCTCGCTCAATCGGCAGAATCGCCTCGTCGATGTCAATCGGAACGACAAATTCCGACTCGTAAAGATTTTCGTAGAAGCAATGATTATACGGTATGAGCTCCATTCGTCTCTTCGTTGAGAGGTCGCTCGCGAAATATCGACGTCTCGCTGAGACCTCGTTCGGCAAATCTCCCGGTAATTCGATCTTGAACCATCTAACGACCTTTGATTTCTCATACATCCTGAGAACTCTCGAGACATTCTCGTGTACGTTGAAAACATATACATATATCATTTCTGCTCCTAAAATTCGATTGAGCTCGACAAAAGCGATCAATCTGTCGCTTATGTCCTCATCGAAATCTAGACCCTTGATACATACGGTAAATTCTCTCCGTTTATTCATTCTCATTTCATTTTTTCCATTTTCCATACTCTCTTTTTTTGCCTCATTCCCTCCTCCTTCTGTCCCCGGTGATACTTCGTGAGCCATGATAATTCCTCTCCGCCTCATTCTCATTCTCCTATCGAGAGCCGCTCCACTCTCTTCAACAAATAAACTATGACTAGGATTTTTATAACAGGACGTCGTGCCAACGTGAACCCGAAGGAGACCCTCTGTCCGTGGTAATTGGCAAGTGACCAGTATTCCCGTGTAATCCTCCCTCGAACCTCCCCACTCTTCCAACCAGATCTCCGAAATGAGAGCCTCCACGCTGAATGATCTTCTTTTTCCATTCGAATCCGCATACCTACTTTCAACAACATTATCCATTAATAAAACCCACCGCGTTTTTACTCAATTCTTCTTTTCATCTTCTCTCAATTTAACCTTCTTCCTTTTTTCCCCTCTTTTTATCTCGACGACCATCAACTACCCCGTCACTTCCGCGAATTCAAAACTTTTTCTTCTCCTACTGTTGATTATTTATCGGTAATTAAGTAAGATTCCAATACATAATTTATAATAATACTTTTTTTAATCTTACCAAATGGTGCAGTAGAGCGTCCCGGTAGGTAACAACGTCGGTGAAGCTTCTCGTTTAACGCCAATCACCCTGACACTCGGATAGCCGGCGACTCTGATGTCCAGGTGAGCGCTGTACAAAAATAGACGCCGAGGTATCGTTTCGAGCCATTTATTCGATCTTTCGGTATCATCGAGGCCGTCGTATTCTCTTCCCGGCTCGTTACCGCGACTCGACTCCGAGGCTTTCGACGTTACAGGCCCTCTCGACGATTCATCCAATTTTTCATCCTCGTTCATTCCGAACTCGTCCTCCTCCTCCTCCTCCTCCTCCTCCTCCTCCTGACACTGCTTCGACGCTCGATAATCCAGAGCCAATCTTCTCGCCCACGAGTATGCGACTATACTCCTCGTACCGGGGGGTTCCCTCTCTGATGCAAAAGGTTTATTCCAAATTTAACATCTTGTCAATTTAACTTGGAAAAGTATTTATAATACCTATATACTATATGTATTTGATACATTGATTGATTAATAAAGTATATATTTCGATCCTATTTGATAGGAAGAAAAATAAGAAATATACATATATAAGAATCACGAATCAAGAGAGTTTCTCTTGGCTGCCGTTGAACGAATTTTTTTACGATATTAATAAATAAATGAGATACCTTCTATAACGATATATTTCGAAGCAATACTTTTAATTAATTTTATTAATTGTTTTTCTTTTATCGACACTTTGAAATAAGAAAGGGAGTGTCGTCGTTATACCAGTTTTTGGAGCAATTGGAGGCCACCGTTCGAATACTGGTTTCCTCATCAGCGCACCGGTTCATTATTACGTACAGCGCGCGGCTCTTTTATAACAGATATTTTCATGATTTCACGACCGAAAGTTCGAGCATACCCGTACACATTATTGCGGTATAGTAGCAATGGTTTACACGCGGAGCAAGCGAAAAAAAGAAAGAAAGAACGAAAGAAGAGAACGCGTACACGTCTCACGTCTCAATTATGCGCGGAGCAACTTCTCGCAATCGAACAATCGTGCCACTCTTTCCTTCCTTTCAATTCGCTCTTTCTGTTTCAACAACCGAAGAGACTGATGGTAAAAAAGAAGAAGGGGACGGGGGACCGCGAGACAACGAATGCGTCCTGAATTTTAATAAGACTCTTTTTTTTTTTTTTTTTTTTTTTTTTTTCTATACCATCATGAAACGCGATTCGTATTTTCTGTGCCTGCTTTTATTTCTCCCCTCTGCGACAGCTCTTTCCGACTTCTTCTCTTTATGCCTCTCTCGCTGCGACGATTAAATTTTCATTTATCAAAAGAGCCTGTGTCTATTCGTCTTGATGTTAACGATAAACTCCTGCTCATTATCTCATTTGTGTCAAAACTTTGTCTCGGGGGTTCTCGCGTACACTTGAACTATTTTAATAAACGTTTTTATAAAGCCCTTTTTTCTTTTTTATTATTCTCTCACTCTTGGGGATCTGCTTTTTATCGAAACGTTGGAATTTTGGTGGCAAAATATACTCTCGACTCATATTCCGTATTAATGAAAATTACGCGAGATACATTTTTAATTAAGCAGGTGATCATAAATCCCGCAGTGTCTTCGAATGGTGAATCTATACCGATGCTGACCATAAATTATACATATAAAAGCTAACGAAGTGGTTGTACGTTGAAAGGTACGAAAGATATAGGCATATGAAGGGGAAAGGGCTGAGAAGATTTATATCATCAGTGACGAAAAAACCCGTGCACGCTCGGTTCCTTGATTATTTATTTATCCAGTTTTTGCGGCTTCCTCGCGAGAACTGCTGCGCCTACGGTCTATACCTTGGCTCCCCCTCCCCCCCTCAACCCTCCCCCGAGGCTCAAAGCACAATAAAGTCATATTATTTTTTTCTCCAATATTCGGCAGTTATTCGAGATTTCTTGGAATTCGTCCAAGTTTCTTTCTAAATTGACTAATATTTCAGACAGGATGTATAACGATTACGTCGGTTGAGGAAAAACAATAAATGAAAAATATTATGATAATAATGCCCGGTTGTACCTTGAGTGGGTGGGGAATCGGTCGACGATTCCAGTAACTGCGGCGGTGGCATGTCGACGAGCGTCAGTACGCAAATTGCGGTAGCGAAGACAGCAGCGAGACAAACTCTACAAAACTTTCTCATAGCGGCTAGAAGCATCCTCTGTACTGTCTCTTTTATATATATTTCTACACGGATGAGACTTGATTTTATCTTTATCTTCTTGTTCTTCGTCTCCTCTTCCTCCTCCTCCTCCTCCTCCTTCTCTTCTACATATCGATCGTACATAAACTATCTAATACCGCGACTATTATTTCAACTTGACGAGGAAGGAACGCGTCAAAACAGTTTGCACTTTTCCCATGTGAGATACGACGATGATAATAATAAATATAAATAAATAAATAAATAAATAAATAAATAAGATTGACGGGCGAGTCGGTCGCACTTATTGTTTATAAATTCCGCGAGCTAAATTTTTATACGTCTATGTGACAGTCGGATGAGATAGATGCACAAAAGGACGTGATAAATCTAGATTATAAAGTATGAAGAGTGTATTATTAGAGTATGGAGCTGATGTATGAGCGCTCGTAGCGCAGTTTATATTCAACTGTCCCCAGATGTCGATTTTGATGTCTGCAAAAATGATGTGGAATCTACACAGCTTCAAATCGAAGGTTTGTTCGGCTTGTAAATGGTAAACTCTGTTTTCATATTTCGCTCGTCCTCGTTCTCCTCCTCGTCGTCCTCGTCGTCGTCGTCGTCGTCTTCGTCGTCGTCTTCGTCGTCGTCGTCGCTTTTGTCGTCGAACAACATCCCACGCGATATCCACCCAAGTTGATGACGCGCGATGTTCACCTGAACGCGCGATCGAGGACCATTTATGGATGGTTCGAGATGAGCGGGGCTCCCCCGTTGGTGTGCGTTTATAATATCAGCTCAGCTTAAAAACGATTATATTCACATTATTTTGCGCTACATATATTGACCGTTCTGATCACTCCTGTTCACGTTTCGCATCGCATCCTTTCTGCGTTGTGCCTGATACGTACGTTCGATGATGCCTTTCGAATAATTTTTCAACAGCCGCTGACCAGAGCTGATGACGGTGTCGCTAATGGATCCGATGCGTGACCGTCGCGAGCTTTCTTCCTTTTTCCTCGCTCTTGCCTCTTATCTTATCATTCAACTCATCCGTGCCATTTGCTCTTTTCATTATTTCCCTCTTTGTCAACATACACAGACACACACACACACACACACACACACACACACAATAAGAGGCACCTCTTTCAACTACACACTGCTCTTTTATAAAATTTGTTTAAACTTTTCTCAAGAATTGGGCACGATGCTCCACCATCATCGAAGAGAATATATTAAGAACGCACATGGTCGTCACTGCGAATCCGTGGATCGGCGCAATCCGGCTTCCACGAGGGACGAGACCGTACTGCGTCTCTAAAGAAAGACGGTTAACACGCGACTCACGAGCCTTCCACTGCTCGAAGTGCTCGATCCTAGCTACTACTCTCTCTTACTCTTTCACAGTTATACGCGATAGTCTCGATCTCTACCTCGCCGCCTGATCATCCTCCGATGGCTTCTCATCCATATCATATACATATGTATATGCAGCATCATGTATATGCTTTCATCACTTCTATGAGCCCCCCTGCGTTGTTAATCATTACAACTTGAACCAATTAAGTTGTATGTGTATTTATTATTAATTCTCGCGTAACATTGAAAAATAATGATTTAAGAATGGATGAAAGCGACGATTGTGAGCGGCAAAAAGGATGAGGAGACTCATGCCCCCGCCCCCCAACGTATACGTCATTTGTAATGCTGGCCAGCCTAATGATGCTACCGCGCGGTCGTGACGGCATAAGAATGAGAGTAGCTGCCGCGGTGAACGGACGAGATGAGATCGAGAGCACGAGCATAAAGAGAAAAATATATAAATACAGTGTCTCGAAGCGCCTTCTATATACCGAGACGGACATAACTGCGCCGGGGTGTCGTGTCGTTTCGCATCTCGAGCGTGATCGAAAGTTCCTCATCCTCTTGAACGTCGTGTGCTTCTCTCGGTGTTCACAAACGGAATTCTTCTCTTCTCATCTCATCTCGGAGGAAAGAGTCGTCAAACAGCGTGTACAGTCTTTTCATCGAAATAACCCTACAAATAGAGCGCGTGCTAAAAAGAGGCTAATTCATCTCCAAGATTATTACAAGCGATTATTATATTATAATCATCTTTACAATTCTAGAACGATGTACATGTACATACGATGATTATGATAAAATTGAAAAAAAGCGAGTCCGTAAGGTCCTGTGTGCCCTTTTGACGCCGCGAATATTGTGTATGATATGCCTCATTCAATAACTCGAGCAATCCATGCAATGCTACTATACAACATGTATAGTAGCTATGCAACGAGGAACGATCAAGGATCGATATATGCATTTTGCGTTAAAACGGAAAGCGCGGAGGCCGCGGGAGGGGAAGGCATGAGAAAAGAGACCGCGCCGGTAAGGAGACGATCCATGAATTTTTCATACTTTTCAGTAGCCAGACTCCCTATTAAACTTTTTAAACTTCATGGTCATCTCTCGTCCCCGTGTTATTCATCTTTTCATGCATCCCTCCATCTTCTCTATAGTATATATAATATATACTCATGTACTCGCATGTACATCAACCGATGCTGAGCTTGTGATCCTCATTCTTCTGCTCGTACGATCCTTCGTGCGGGGGGTTCAATTATTTTTTTATGCTCCAGCTCTGATGATGAATATATTGAAATGAGGGAGCGAAAATCCCAAAAAGGAATAAAGCAATTTGTTCTTATCCGCAGTTTTTAACCTACAAACATGCACAAATTATGATATTTATTATGCATGAGAATAATAATATCGCGCCGATATTTCAGTTGGCTCATCGTTCTCCCCGTCCCCGAATGCATCATCATCAGTCGTTAAATTTAATGCTCGGTGATGCTCCGTAAACGGCCTTCCGAGTACATAAATTCTCAAGTAACAATGCTACCGAGTCGCGCTTCCTTCTCAGTCCGCGAGTATCATCATCATGCACGCATCGAACTATGGAAACAAAAGTTTTCTCACTTGGGGCATTTACGACTCCTGCATTCACGGACAAAAAAAAAGCCAAACTAACGATGCTGAGAGAGAGGTCATTCGAGTTTACCGTTGTGTTCGCCAGTGCGGTTCTCTTCCTCGTGACAAAAGGAGGACCCCCCCCCGCAAGAGCTTTAAGAGTCGATATCGACACTAGAAATAAAAAAAGGATCTCTCTTTTATTTGAGAAACCATGCACTTATTTGCTCAATCAGCATTCTCACTGATTACAGCATCGTTAAGATAAATATGAGATTAAGTGCTGGAAAGTCTTTCCTTTGAGACTATACAATATATTAATGTTGAAGGATTAAAAGAATCTTTCGATGCGACGATATGCTCCTGTAGAACGGAGTTACGGCAGCGGCGGATAGAATCGCGCTCATTCTCATCCGGCTCTCCCTTCGTCGTCGTCGTTTGCCTTATACTCGGGTCGATGGTGTATATGTTTATTCGCGTTGGCTCGGAACCGCGCGAGTCCTGACCTGCGCCACGGTCATGCAGAGATCATCGCCCCCGCGCGCTATATAGATATACATACATATATCCCTCATCCTCTCATTCCCATTCGCGTACTTCTTTGCCCCGCTTCCTAGCTGCGAATGCGCTCTAGCTGATGCTCTATTATATCTCTCCTCGTTTCTCCAATGCCAGCTTCGAGTATATCTACGTAGTAGAGCGCGCGGGGACTGATTTTTATTTTTATTTCGCACTCTCTCGGTGCGGCGGTGATGACCGCGCGACACTCGTCATCAGTCGCGCACTACTTTTATTCTTTTCTCCATCATCAACGTGCTGGAATTTTCACATTTTTTTCAGAGACCCGGTGTAAATAGGTACACGCATTTTAGCAATTTCAAACGCGCTCTTCGCGGAGTTCCGAGATGATAAAAACTCGAGAGGACTCGTGTTTACAGATCGCAATTTGTAACACACATAAGCGAATATAGTTCGGGGCAAAAATAAGAGCTTATTATTAATTAATTAACCGAGGAGAGATTTTATAACGCGCGATAGATAGAGGCCTATACTAATGATGCTGAGCATCAATGAGCGAATCTGATGTCGACTCGTATCCTTATATGTGTATATTCTGATGATATCGAAGCGAGACGATTCCCTCACCGCGTTGAGATGCATCGATCGCGGGTTTTCTACGAAGAATGGATATACTCTATATGCCAATCGTATTAATTACCGCGCGAGAATAAGCGTATTTGCTCTTTTCTTGCCGCTCTCTCTAAGAGAGGAACGAGCAAGCTTTACTTTTACCTCATGTATATTTATCCGTATATACACATGTACACGTGTGCGTGAAGCTATTTTAATTGAAGATCTATGTATAATTAAAGACAGGGGGACTTGGTGCTTCGGTCAGTGTCTCCGCGATTGTTTTATTTTTCATTAAAACTGGATAGCTGGGTTTTGCTGATGAAAAAGAATAAAAGAATAAATAGGGTTGGAGAGCAGCGTCGAATAATGAGAAAAACGATGATGAGAATTGATGCAAAAAGCGATGAGGCCTTCGATCGATCGCGCGA
Organism: Cremastinae sp. B BG-2022a; assembly: GCA_030522605.1. Taxonomy (NCBI): domain Eukaryota; kingdom Metazoa; phylum Arthropoda; class Insecta; order Hymenoptera; family Ichneumonidae; species Cremastinae sp. B BG-2022a. The sequence continues at coordinate 61,040 of JAPYYX010000256.1, forward strand.
TCATTCGAGATTTGGGAGAATGATGGACTGATGGACTTTTGTGGCAGGTGCATGGGAACAAAAGTGGCGGTAAAAATATATGATACCTAGCGACGAAAGAGGTTTCGCGCAGCATAGACAGAGATGAGCAGGGAAAGAGAGATACCTACAGATGAGTAGTGTTGTAAACAAGAATAAAATCGAGAGAGTGGAGGGGAGAATTTTAAAGAAAAGAGTGTATAAAGTGGTAATTTTTGTTCTACGTCCAGGAATGGACGTCTCCGTAAACACGTAACCATAAATCAATCGGACGCTTCATGGAATAAAAGCGCCGGGGAGGAGGGAGGATTGGCGGATAGTATCTCTCGGATACTCTTGTTTTGCTAAAAGAAGAAATGACGATGCCTTGTTCGGTGTCTCGAGGTTCATCCTTACTCCGCGGAGGAGATATATAGCGATAAAAAAGATTTCCCGCGAGTGTGCGAGAAGAGGTGATGTGCGGACACGATGGAATGTATCGGAACTTGATGAATTTGCCCCATCAGTCGTTGTGATGCCCATTCGAAAGATTCTCCTCATCGCTATCGTAACTCCGCGGGCGACTATCCACGAAGAGCGAGAGGAAAAATGATCCTTCCATCAGTTTTCTCTCACGATGAGTCTATAGTTGAGGACGACAATACTCATCGCGTCGCGCGCGTTCGAGATGAAAAAGGACGAAAGATTTTCTTGTTGCGTAAATTCTCGAGCGTTATTCTTAACGCCCCGTGACAAATCTTCGCAGCGTGCACTTGATTATAAAAGAGTATACCTACTCACCATCATTCCACACTACGTGCGAATGTTGGATCGTCGCGCGCTCTTCGAGGAAGAATTCAAACTCTCTTTTCTATATGCGTATAAACGCACGTTATTGCTTTCTTCTCTCGTTCCTGATGCTCGTGGATCATCAGCATATATTTAAACCTGCTTTCGCTTTTATTTCCACCATCAATATCATTTCGAATTAATAACCGTTTTCATCCTTTCTTTCAAAACTTTTATTCAGCATCCCCTTTTGCTTTTTTCTTATTTTCGTTTGATCGTTCAATCATTTTTCACATGCATAATCTCAATAAAGTTTTTGAGAAAATCCTGTGCGAAAGATTTTAATGAAAGGTGCATGCGCCGCAGATGAGAAGGATGAGTAACAATGAAAGAGGAAAATGCGCATCCGCTCTTATATTGTCATGTTTTTTCTTCTGAAAAATAAGCTCGCTGCGTGCGTGCATGACGGCGCGGTAGAGAGAGAGGGCTGTGATGTTTCTTTCAATCTTGCGGGATGTCTCGAAGCTGCTCTCCGTGCATGCAGCTCTCTCCTCAGTTACGTCCGATGAAAATAAACGGGCCATGTTGAATCCGCCGCGTGTGCTGTACAAAAAACAGGCTGTTGTACATGCTTGGGCTAAAGATGCCAGGAGTATATATTCACGAGCAAGCGTGACGTCGCGATGCGGAGCGAAGGGTGAATGTGTACACCCGCGTGTATGCATGCATGCATGCATGCCCGCGGGACATCCGTGTCCTCGTAAATCGTTTCTCGCTCGGTGCGCGTCTTTCTGTATTTATTATTATACATTGTACCTTATTTCTTCGGCTTCCCGCATTTCTTTCATTTTATCTATACTATATTTATTTCGTTACGAATTTTCGTTTCGAATCAAATATTTTATTGAAAATGTGAAAAAAATTGGAGGAACGCGGTGCTGCGTCCATTTATTATTTTCATTTTACGAGAAAATAACGGTCTCGAGAGGAAATAATGGAGAAGCGCTGCTGAAGCTGCTCCGTATCTGATATTTTGACGATGAGCGGGGGGGGGGGGATAAGAGGTATAACGCATCTTGTACATATATTTTGTTGAAAGCTTGCGCAACATTTTTATGAAAAATCTGGCGCGTCGGAGCAACAGTCCCCCCCCCCCTTTTGTTAAATTGCACAGGCATATATTATTTTTTACCTTCCTCGCGCCGGTATACCTTCGACGCGGGAAAATAAATTCTCGTCCTTGATGCGGATCGCGAAGCGCGCGCAGCTCTCTCTCTCTCTCTCTCTCTCTCAACAAAAGTAGAATCCTTTTTGCATGCGATATCGGCGTTGTACTCTAATTTACGAGTCGCGGCGATAAACGTTGTTCGCTTATTCTTAAACGCGGCACAGCAAACACATACACGAACGCGAACAAAGAGCCGAGTCCGCGCATAGATATATATAGATAATGATCCCCCCGTTTCGCACGAGGAGCAAACCCCTCAGCGCAGAGTCCGCGGATCGTCAGCATGCATAAAAGTATATATATATACACGAAGGTTTTACTTCGTTCTTTCCAGCACTTTTTTTCCGCTTTTCCCGCATCCCGCAGTAGCATGCGCTTCCACATCCATCCACTTTAGCTCCTTCTTCCAAAGCATATATGATGCGCCTGTACGTATACATCGACGTATTTTCTCCCTTTCTTTCAGCTCTCCGCGGACAACGTCGTTATATCGCCTCAACATTGTATTAAACGCGGCGAGAACAATAATTTACCGTACACACGCAGCATCAGAGAAGTTTGAACGACCGCGCGCAACGGCGGCCTATCCTCTGCATGTATTTATACGCATAAAAATATATATTATGTATATCTACTTTTCGACATTCCAACACACTCATCCATCATCCCCATGAATAACAACAAGCTGATGCGGTAAAAAATTCGTTTTGTGTATTATAAAGTAACAAGTGGAACGACGCGAGATGGGATTATATTTCTCGTATCCGAATAGATAAAGGCTCAATAACGAATGAGCGAAGATAGAAGGAGGCGAGCTTATTAACCGATCGGTATACAGGTCGATGCCTATATGACGGGCGATAAACTCGAGAGTTGTTTTCTCAATCTCGATATGTATAGTTATACATATAGAGATATATATCGAGGTGTGGGGTGGGGATGCATGTATGCATATCGCATATAGATGCGCGAACGATGTATGCCAGGGGGGAGCTCGCGACGACCATCAGTAGCGGCAAAAACTAGTTTATTAATATGTGTAGCACGCTCTCGCGTAATCTTTCTTCCAGTTCGCGTTCCAGGAGCTATCGTCGTAGCACGTATCGAGAAGGAGGAAGAAGGCGGAGCATGCGCGCAACATCAGGATTTCGATACGTCCATCGATCTATACATATGTATTATTCCGCCGATTTCATAAAATTTTATGATAAATTCATCTTTTTCGACGAATGAAAAGGAAAGTCTAAGTGAAAGTAGAAAAATAAAATAAAATAAGGTGCATGTCTTTCGTCAGCTAATCCATCATATTCTATCCTTTTTGACTTTAATCATTTTGCGAATCTTGCACGCATCGATTAACTAACTCATCCCGAATATAGGCGACGCGTGCTTTGCAAGATTCATCCAAGTTGATGGAGTGCTGCAAATTTGTTCAATCCTATTATATCAGAGAGGATACGTGAACAGAAATAAGCAGCGAAGAAAATAAAAAAGCAGGTGTAGACGCGTTTAAAGATGTGATTTTTAAAAGCAGGTCTATAGTCGCGATCGTATCTATCTATATTATCCCCCCGCTGTGGGAAAGGAATATCTATACGCGCCGAGGACTCCCCGCAGCGACATTACCCGTTTTTCGCATATACTCATCTCGGCGTTCGCCTCCTTCAGGCATTCGCGATGCGTAAAAGAGAATAGCAGCTTCTTTATAATCCTCTATATCTATATCGCATCGAGAGAATGCTCACTACGTTCAATTCTTATATACGCATTCTATCGCGAGTATATACTTGTAATGTAAGGAGGAATAAAATATATTTTTTTTAATTCGAGACTCTAATGTGCATCACAGCGAAACATATAATAGTATACGCGTACTTTATTCGTACAGGAGCTCTTCATTTTCCAAATATAATAATAATAAATAAGTCAACGGATGAATAACAATGAGTTTTGTGCTGAGAAGCCTCATCATCGGAATAGAGTGGGTGGAAATTGTAAGATCAGCGGCCTATCCACCTTATTCTACTGATGTATAAGGCGCGCGCGGTTGACGCGGACAAACGATACACGCCCCGATTCCCTAAATGGCACAGAAGGAATAAACTCGCTCTCTATAATACCCCGCCTTCTCTCACATAATTCCACTTGAACCATGCACGCACACATTTTAATCCTCTCTTAATGGAAATAATCTATATATACATGTGTATAATAGAAGAATAATACAGAGCGTATCTGTATATATATTATGGATGAAAGAAAAATGTCCGTGCGCGATGATTTGACATGAGAGCTTCCCGGAGTTAGTCTCTTCTGATGCATTTGCTGCTGAAGCTGGTACACGGATCCGCGATTCAATTTGTATGCCCGGCATGTTTCGCTCTCCTTATTCAAGTAAGTTTCTCTCCTGTATCGATCGAGCGTGCTATAAAGTCCCATTCGTCCCTGCTTGTACTCGATCCCGATCGCGCCCTATTCTCCTTCTCTCCTCTCCTCTCCTCTTCTTCCTGGATAGAACCCCTCAAGGGGTATACATTGTCCCTCGCCATATGCTGCTATACATATGTATGTAGAATAAAAGCAGTATATCAGTCAGTTCGAGCACTCATTATTTCACAGAACTCCAGCGGTTACTCTCTCATTCTACTGTGTATATTCTACGTATATAGACTATTTGAGAAGAATTAAAAAAAGGAAGCTTCGAGATGATCAGACAAGAGAAAAAAGTCAAGAAAATGTAACAAAAAAAATGAACAAGAAAATGTAACAAGAAAAATTCAGAAATGATGAGAATAAGAGAAAGAGTTGATAAATCTGTTGATGATAATAGCATCAGCGATGATATATGAAAAAGGTGGATAGGAAAAAAAGATGAAAAACCTAGAGAAGAAGAAGAAGAAGAAAAAGTCGAGACAACTCGCCATGCACAAATGAAGATAGTAATCCTCGTCAAGTAAGTAGCACGTTCGTTCGCTGCTGGAGTCCAATTGAATCCTCGGAAGAGTTGAAGAGAAAAGCAGTAAGCGGCGCATCGAGTAACAAGATCGATAGAATAAGGTGTTGCCGTGTGCAATTTGTCTCTTATTGATGTTACTTTAAATAGTAGAGTATACGCGCGCGACTTACAATACACGATGAAGCATTTACTTATTTATATTTTATAGTACCTACACATGAGGTACGGGTGAAGAGAATAAAAAGGGCGATGGGAAAGACTTTTTCTTCCAACTCGAGGCTCGAGCAGATTTATGGCATACATAGAGCGTACAGCGAACGCTTGACACAAGTACTTGTAGTTATAATACCGACGCGATCATTCGCGATCTCGCTCGATCGCGAATGATCCAGCTATACAAATTCCCGTGACTCTTGTGAGAATACATCTTTACTCGTTTAATCTCTAGCTGATGCGTCGACAAAACTTTTCCAATCTATACACGAGAACTCTCAAATATTTATACCAACTTTTACGGACCAAGGGATCGGAGAGAGGAGGGACCAGACTACATACATATGTATAATGAGACGTAGGACGTATATACGCGCGGTTATAGATGAAAATAAAGAAGAAAGTGCTTTTCCGTGTTCGTGCTGTACCCTCTGGACTCATCCCTTACTCATACCCGAATATGGTTTACGCGCTTGGCGAAAACTCGTTAAATTGTTGATACTGATGGTAATACTATAAATAAAGTAATGAGGATGCTTCGGATAATGAATATCGTGTGTATATTTAAAAAAAAAAAATATATATATATATATATATATATATGTACAGTAAAAGACTCGTATTGACGAAAGCTTTTTATCCATGGTTCATGCAGAGCGCCTATTTAAATGGAGGCTCTCTTTGAATTTCTCGGAGCTGCGAAATCTCATTGCCGCATCATTATGGGAATGGCTGGCTGACTCGCTCGCTCCCTCTCTCATCGTTTCTCGATCGGCTCCGTACTGACGCCTCGCAATTAGTGCGGAATGCAGCTGGTGTTGTACTCGTCAGGGCGAGTTGGAAATAAGAAAAAAAAAAAAAAAAGGAAAGGGGGAGCCGCTCTCTGTACATTGTTGTTTTGCTTTTTCTTTCTTCACTCTTATTCAACTTTCTTTTATTAAACGTTTGTAAAATTAGCATGCGCCGCATTGGAATGTCCACGCGTAGATCCATCGATCGAATGAATGAAAATGAGCCCAGTGAGCGGTTATGGTTCTTGAACTTTTCAAAATTTTCATCAACATAGTTTTCGAGTTATTGAAAGATAAAATAATGGAAAGAAAGGGTAGCGACATCAAGAATGATGACCTTGCTCTCGAAATTCGTCTCTCGCGCGCTATCGCAATTCGAATGGGGGCCTCCTCGCTCTGCCGCTCGTGACATTGCGACAGCCTCGTCGAGCGACCAACCATTTCCGAGGCTGGCTGCTCCCATCACCGTTGCGAGGAGAGCAAGCCGACCTTCGGCATGATATCAATAAATTCCCATTAGCTTTTGAGGCTACCATCGGCGCATACGAAAGCGTATCATACTCTCTCAGTGCTGGAAACGTTTTTTAAACCTTTCAGCAAATCCGACAACTCGAATTTTCGATACAGACTTTTTCACTTTCCCATCATCGTCTAGTTAAGTCAAGAGAATAATAAATTAGAGCCAAATACGTATTAGACGATTCGCTTTTCATTCAACGATGTAATTAAAGATGAGCGTCTCTGCGCGAACCATGAAACATGTTTAGGGTCCCTGTACCATCGCAATTTCATCATTATGTATATCCAGCACGTACAAGAGTTATTAATCTATCGACTACAAGGCACTCGCGAATATGTCATCCAATGATCCACGCTCGTTTTCAAACTTTTTTCTGATTCGACAATTATTTTCAAACTATTCATCATCGTTTTTTTTTATTCACGTCTACGTCCTTTCATTATTTCTCAAGGGAGTACTTTCATTAGTCTACTTTATTTGCGTAGACGTATCAAGAGAAATGCTTTCATTTCCGCGACGGAATAATAATATATACCGTACAATATGTATGGAATACTGGATGATGTTGGATGAAGAGGGACACACTCGTGGAATATGCATGAGCAATATTAGATCTATACGACACATCCGTCTGTATAAACGCGATGCTAGCCTCTTACGTCTTATCCCCGTCGCACCTTCAACAACGCGATTAGCCTTACCTACAAACCCAACTATGTTTCATAAACATACCAATTATAATGATATTAACATACGAAGTTTCGAAAAATCAAAGTTCCTCTTTTGTCTCGTTTCGTTTCACAACCATCCAACATTTTTCGATTTACTTGGGAAAAAAAAAACACATTCTAATATTGAGAAAAGTCGACTCACGTGACGCGTTCTCTCATTGGAAAATGTTTTTTCTGTTCAAGGCTTTTTGAATCTCGCTTGAACAAAGATCCGTCGAGCATCAATGTTTTCCTTAACATTCACGGTCCTTCTCTCAATGTAGGAACAATCTAGAGTCTCAAATCCCACAGAGCTAAACAAGCTTTCCACTTCCTCCACGGAAAAGTAATAACTCCTTGAATGAAAAAAATAAATCCAAGTTCAAATATCCATTCAAAGCGGCATCATTACCTAAGGAACTATAACAATTGATCTTTCCGTTTTTAGTTTCATATAGAGCGGAGAGGATTTGTTGTACCTCGTGCCATCTTGCCTCATGTAGAAATTTTCTGAAATTTTGTGTCCAGGTTTGAATCTCAATTGCGCCATGTCATAAAGTCCATAATCCCTGAATAGGAGAATCCCATTTTTCCCCATAACTGTGAAAATATTTTTAGCAACCCTGCACAAAGAGAGAATATATTGATTGAATTTGTCGCATTGAACTCTGTCGGGGAGAAAAAGGAGTAAGACGACGAGTTACATTACCTTTTGAACTTGTGCGGATGAATGGCAGAAAGAACAAAGACGAACGTGACTATGTCTACATGTTCCTCAAGGCATTGGAAAGAATTTTCCAAAGTTGCATCTGCTTGAAAAGCCTCAATTAGTCGAGGATCGTAAAGTTTATGAGTCTGGAAAAAAGAAAAAGTTACTTCTTATACAGATAATAAAAGTAACAATTGAAAATGACTGAGAAATGGGAAAAGAAGCAAAAGTTACTTTAACCAGTTCGACGGCTTTTGATGAAAAATCACAGGCGTAAATTTTTTTATACTTCAATCCATCCTCTATTAATGGAAAAATAAGATTTCCAACACCACAGCCAATTTCCATAATGACTTTGTCTGCGGAGACGCTCCCGAGATCGATCAATTCCCGGAATTCTCTCGTTGTCCAGTGTCGATCTTTGAAAAATCTTGTTTCGTTCCTCTTGTAAAATAGATCCCAAAACTTTTTCGACTCCTTCTCAAGCTGCTGCGAACGGAATTCCGTGACGAGACGAGAGTCCTGTTTTCGCAATTTTTCCATCTCATCATCGGTCAAATGCCTCCTCGCGATCTCCTCAAATTTCTCTTTCTCCGCTATTTCATCATCATTTTCCAGAGGCATTTTTACAATATCAGTGTACTCTTGTACGTACAGATAGGTGGTACATATAATATATAAGTATGCACGAGAAAGTTTAACGAAAGTTTAACTGCGCGAATGAACAAAAGCTGTCAGATATGTGAGAGATTCTCCGATATCCGGTGTGCGTAGTTTGTCACCGATATGATGGCAGCACATACCGGGGGGTATACACGCGAGCCGCGCTTGTATGTGCTGCCATCTCTTCTTTTTCTGCCGACTGGTAATACGTACGTGGTCTATTTTACCTACGGTTCTGCCGTCGATAATTTTCTTCCTCCTCCTTTCTTTTTTTTTGGCACACGTATCTCTCTTCTCTCACGCGCGCCCGCGACACACACTAGACTCTGTTGGTAACAATCGTGCTGCTGGAATCTCTCATTTCTTTCGAAGAAAAAACTCGCGCACTGGCTTGCTTGCTTGATTGCAGCTTCCTGGTGATGGATGCCATGTGAAGCTTGTAATTGTTATTAGTACAAATAAAAGACACAGTGTGCGTGGCGGAGGGTCAAAAGGGGGTCGAACGCGGTCGAGAGTGGGGATATAACGTCGTTGAAGGATGCAAGCCGAGCGCGAGTTCTGTGGTTAGTCATACTCTACATAATACCCATACGGGAATCGCTTGCAATCGCCGGAATAATAATCGCGTTTTTCGATTGTTGATTGACGGGAGTCAGCGAGTGTCGCGGTTACCGCGCTCGCGCGGATTTTCTCGGACATTTATCCCTGACTCGAGATTCCCAAGTACGAGGAAGGATCAAAAGATGCTTCCGCGGGGGAGATCGGATACTCGGAAAATTGGGATATTATTTCTCGTTGTGAGCATTTTTATCGGTGAAAAAAGTTCTGTCGCTTCGGGACAAGAGCCTGAGAATGCTGGAGGGAATTTCGCGACCCGGATGCGAGCGATAAGCGAAGACTTGGACCGTCAGCTACAGGATGTTATGGCCTCGCAGGCAGTTAATTTTACAATGCTAAACACATCGAGAGTTCCCTACAATGCATCCACCAAGTTCAATCCCAAAGGAATGGGACAACTGTACAACGTTACCAACAAGTTTATCGATTTGATGCAATCCAAACAGGCCTTTCCCGAGGGTGAGTCCTTTTTCTAGAGTCCCCTCCCTCCGCCTTTCTCCTCCCGCAAACTCCTCTTACTCACATATTTTCGAGCAATCCTCTCTCTCTCTCTCTCTCTCTGTCTTCTTCAAGCCTGGATCAAATCAGCTCTAACCAAAATGCAAATTAATCGTAGCATTCCGAGCATAGGAAACGCCCTGCGTGCAATTCAAAAGGGAGCTTTAAAGACCATAAAATGGCTGTATGTACCGTTGTTGGTAAACAGGCCCGTCTTCATCCTTTTCTCTATCTCGACTGATTTTCTTCTCCACATCTTCCTTCCTCCTTCCTTCCTTTCTTTCTTTGTTTTTTTTTTTTGTTTTTTTTTACAGACAACTTTCGTCCGATAACACAATCGTCGTAAGCCCAACTCGCACAAACGTAATTCTTTTCGTCCTCTTTGTTGCCAAGCGAACCTCGCTTTTTCTCTACGTTCGAGATAATGAGATCTTCTATCTACACATATATCTCGGATTATCAGCCCCGATAGACATCATTCCTAAAGTTTCTTGATAATTTTTTTTTCACATCTTTATTTGTTCTCTCTTTTCTTCCTTTCGAATGGAAAGATAACAAAATATATATGCGTATTTTCGTCAAATGAAAAAAAAATTCCGTGGATCAGGAACATACGGATGTTAACCTTTTGAAACTTTTTCAGGATTAATTTCTGTAAAGAATGGTAGATTCAAATTGGCCGACCCTGAAGAAGAATGGCAAATAATAGTTACGCACTATGCCGGTCTTGCCCTTCTTGCGATAGCTGGTCTTCTGATAGCGATTATACTGCCGTGCGTTGGATTATTTTTTTGCTGCTGTCGATGCGCCGGCCACTGTGGCGCCCGGAGTCAGCCTTTTGACAAGAAACATGACCATTGTCGAAAAATAATGCTCAGTATTCTCCTTATAGGAGTAGCAACGATTATTCTGTAAGCTCTTTGCTTTTTTTTCTCTTTTCTTCTTTCTTTCAATACCATCGACGCTGCGTATCTATTGCAATATTCAGGCAGTTATAACAGAAACAATGACTTTCGCAGCTTTGGTGTTGTTTGTGCGTTTGTCACAAACGAATACATGCAGGAGGGCATAGAGCGTTTTCCAGAGGAGACAAAAACCAGCTTGCAAGATATTGAACTTTACATGTCAACAACCAAGATGGAAATTGACAATCTGCTGAAGACAAATTATGGCGAATTGGAAGTTACTCTGAATAATATACTTCAAGCAAGCGGAAAAATTGTCACTGAGGAACTTGCCATTTATTCTCATGCGGTATCGTTGACAAACTTGAATGAAATTGTTTCCGGTTTGGATACGATTCGCGAATATTTGCAAATGATGATCAAAATCACTTATGAATTACGAAAATTCGCCGGTGAACTCGATATCGGTGAGAATAACCAGTGATACATTTATCTCGACTTGAGCATTACGTTCTTTTCCTTTTTTTCCAACAAACGCTTTTTTACAGTCGTTCGCGGAGTTAAGAAAGATTTACTCGACACACTGACAGCCTGCACCGAGCACGCTTGTAAAGATGTTTTGCAGGATTTCAAAATAAACCAAATGTCCGTTCAAGTCGAATTTGACAAGGTAATTAACTAGAAAAATTTGTGAAACTTGAAACTTTGTTATAAGCATGGATGCAATTATGAATTCTCGTTACATGCAGTACATGGATCGGTATTTTCCAAAGGTATTATTGTATTTAGAAAAAAGAAGAAAAATGAAAAAGTTGAATTAATAACATAATGAATAAATGATCTAATTAGAGTTGAATGATTTATTTGTGCGCAACAGTTACCCGACGTGACGCCTTCGTTACACAATATAACAGTCCTGATGGAAGGTGACATCGTCGCGGAGGTCAGCCAAGGCAAAGAAGCGTTCCTCAGAATTCAGAAGGATATTCAACGCGCCGTCAATCAAACGATTCCGGTTGTTAGTGCGAGTATAGCGAAAGCTGGAAACTCCTTGGCTAAAGCCGCATTGAACGTAACGTCTCTCATAGATAGAATAACTCCCGAAATAAGAGAGATCTACAAAGGTTATTTGAGAGAAGCCAAGGAATACATCGATGAGTATTCTATATACAGGTAAAATGTTTCTTGAGCCCTCACTAAATGAAAGGCAAAGAAGAAATAAATGTACTCGCACTTTTTAATTACAAAAGTTTTTATAGATATTATCTCGGTCTCGCTGTATCCGGAGTTTTACTGACTGTCCTCATGTGCTTGACTTTTGGCCTCTTGTGTGGTATTTGCGGCAAACGTCCAGATGGTTACGGTGATGACTGCTGCAACAAGGGCGCTGGAGCAAGATTTCTCATGATGTAACATTTTTTTTAAATACATACATGTATTTATATATAATTATTTTCGTATTGTATTTACATGACTTGTTTATATACATCGTCGCTTCCTCAGGGCTGTCTGGATAATATTCCTATTTACAAGTATTCTCATGATCGTAACTGTGAGCCACATGATCACGGGGGTAGTGGCACAGAGAGGGATCTGCGAGCCTCTGAAAAATCCAAGATCGAATCGTATGTTCTCCCTGTTGGAGGGTAAGATGCAAATAAATGAGCTGTTATATCCAAAACATCCAGAGGCCGATATAAATATGACTTGGATAGTGACGTTAGTATTTCTCTCTCTCTATCTCGTTTCAAAAATTGCATAGTTTATAGATAATGTAAAAAAAAATTGACGGCACTCCTTCCACAGTGCTTGCCATGCCAACCAGACTCTCTATAAAGTATTAAAATTGGAATACACCATGGACTTGGAGGCTTTGAGAAAATATGCCGACAGATACGCGATCAGCAGCACGATTGATCAGCTAAAAAAAATGATAAATCTCTCGCCCGGAGTTGTAATACTCAGTGAGAGCGCGATGAAAAAGCTCAACGATTTGGCACAGAGTGGCCTGAGCGATATAAAATTTTATCAATACGCTGAACTTTTGAAGGACAACATAACGAACGTCAATCTCCATAATCTTGCAGAGAGACTTGGCGAAATATCGAACAAGCTCTCGAACGGTCAAGATTCTATAAAGAATAGTCTACAAAAAATAACACTCGATCTGGAGCATTACCATGTCGACTTGGTAATGCCGATGGTTACACTCAGCGAACAGTTGAGCAACAGTGCATTAACTCTTCAAGAACACATTAAATTCAATCATGTCTCGATGTCAGAGGCTATTCACAGTTTGGTAAAGGAGGTCATGACAGCTCAGCAGTTCCTCAACGAGGCTGGCCCAGAATACGTGCAACACGTAATTCATTTTATTCATTTTCTCCAATCCATAGTGTGACGGGTGAATTGAAAAAAGTAAACACTTCTTTTTTTTTCAGCTCGCGACGAAATTCGGAGACGCTCTCATTCAGCGAGTCGATGATTTCTTAGAGCATTTAATAACGAGCACGCGAGATCATGTGGGCCGGTGCGGCCCAGTCTCGAACGCATACAATGCGACACTCGTTTCGGGTTGCAACAAAGTCTTGGATCCATTTGTAATAACCATTATAAACAATTGCTCTCGTTTACTTGCTTCTATGAGTAAATAGCATCAACGTTTTTTGTTGTTCACTTTAGAATGGATTTTGGGCGAGCGTAGGATGGTGTCTCATTCTTTTTATACCTACGATAGTGCTTTGCGTCAAGTTGGGATCTCTGTACCAAAAGTCTGACCCGTATCCCGGACCGCTCGTCGAGTCGTAAGTTTTTTACACTCAATTTATTGAAAATTATTCATCATTCGTTCTCGAGGGGATCAAAATCTCTGCTAGGTGCATAAGTTGAAAAATGTCCCTCCACGTAGCCCAAAAGTCGCGATATTTATATTCTTAGAACGACAGGCATGTAAAAACGGGCAAAAATACATCAATTGTGATAAATTTCAGTGAATATTTGTATGACGCGTACGCAGACAGGGATAACATATCTCTAGCTCAGTGAGTATTGTTAACGAAGTTATGGAGAATTTAGCATGACTTCGAGTCGGCAAGGAAAAAAGTGCTGCATGAAATCACGCCATCGATAAATTTAATAAATCTACATTTCTCTTTCGCACAATGGCGCCAATTCTCACGCGGCAAACACCCAAAGTATCATGTTTAATCGTAGCACACGCTTGAAAAGAATCCGTCCTCCGCCCCCATGTTTATTAGGTCACGTTTAAATGTACAGAAACATGAAGAGTATGGGGATTATAGGATAATAGAGAGATTTTTGAGGAACTTGCAACACGCAAAATTTATCGATGCATGCATTATCTTAATTAACACTTTGGTGCACGCAACCCCGGGATTTCCAGATCCTTCAAGTTCTCCCTGTAAATGCATTTTACATTTTCAGCGTTCACGACAAAAAATACTCGACGAGGGAATACGCACAGGCGTATGAGGAAACGTACGAGGGACCGGCCGCTGCATACAGCGGCGGTACAGAGAGGAGAGCCGAGGCCTTTCAGGGATCATCCCACCATGACTCAAGATACTCGGATCTCGCACCAAAGTAACTTTTTCCCTCCTCCGCATCGCGATCTTATTTCTCTCTGATGATTCGATAAATAATCCGATTTCCTCCTTCTCGTCTAGAAACTGGGATTACCCAAACGGAGGCCCACCCAGGTATGTCCCTCCCGCTGCAGCCCCACCGTTAAGCACAGAGTACGAACGTCCACCTCCGTATTATTTTCTGGGGCCTGGGTAAGACACTTTATTTCGTTTTTTTTTTTCCTTCGCCTTCTCCCCGACCGCCCCCCCCCGCCCCCCCCTCCGCTTCCCTCCCCCCCCCCCCCCCCTCCCCGTTTCATTATTATTTTTACATGCCAAGCACGTACGTAATGGAATATTTTACGGAACGCGTGGGCGTGTTTGTTTTTTTTGTTGTCAGTCATCTGCCGAGTTTAAGTGAAAAATTAATTGCAGGGTCCGCGATTAGGAGACAAGTACCGTGGCATGCACAAAAGCCGCGTTGAGCAGCGCAGCCAACCACACCTTTACCCGCAGTTATAAGAGACGGCTGACGAGTAATGCAAAATCAGGAATAAAGGGAGAATACGTATGAGTTTATTTTTTAATTTCAAGGTGTGCCACGGATTATAATAAGTGTATTAGTGACCAAGAACGTAGAGACTGAAGAAGATAGGCTTAAGAGAGGTTGATGGAAAAAAATGGAATAATAAGGATTGAGACTGCAGAGCGTCCGTGAGGAGAGGAAGTGAGCGATCGGAAAACATCGATATTCCGCGTTAAAATGTGTAATTAGAGGGTCCCGTTAATTCTACAAGCTCGCCAATCCAATATTCTTTCTTTCCCTGGAGGTCTTCTTCTTTTCGTCCGTTCGGTGGATGAACTCTCTCCCTAATTGTGATAAACGACTTGTGCGACTCTGATTTATACTATTTTTATTCAAAAACTATTGACAGAAGGGACGAACAACATCGAATCCCCGGCCACTTTTTTTTCCACTTTCGTGAGGTACTGTACGAATTTTTCTCCGTTGAGCCACTCTGCATCACGTTGACCAACTCTTTTACAAATTAATGCAAGTGCATCACAATTACTGCCAGAATCGTAGACTGATGGCTGTACCGTCTTTCTACTATATTTTATTTAACTGTGTAATTAGTGTAAGAATTCCGATAGTAAAAATTAGGTTATAGAATTGTACGTTTGGTTGAACGAAGCATCGCGTGTTGCGTGACTTCATGTATGTGCGTGCGTAAAGAAGCAATGCGAGAGCTGTGACAGCCTAAAATCGAACCAAGCTGCGTTACGTCGGTTACGTTTGATCGAACAAAAACTTTATGTTGTTTCTCTTTCCTTTCTCATTACAATCTTAATACTCGTTATTCCCAATGCTTCCCATTGATTTTATTATTGTTGCTCGCAACCGATGAATTCTCTTCTCGAAGCTACTCATTTGAGAACGCATCTCTATCGAAAAGGACTTTATTACTTTATAAATTAATACGAATATTTAATAACGATACGAAAAATGTTT
This sequence comes from Cremastinae sp. B BG-2022a, assembly GCA_030522605.1. Classification (NCBI taxonomy): domain Eukaryota; kingdom Metazoa; phylum Arthropoda; class Insecta; order Hymenoptera; family Ichneumonidae; species Cremastinae sp. B BG-2022a. Next base: position 76,734 of record JAPYYX010000256.1, read on the forward strand.
CATACGCGAGGCCAAAAGTTCGCGCTCCAGGCTTCTGCACAATAACTTTTAAAAATGATAGCTTTAGGACAAGTTTGTAGTGAGATTCGTAGATCTGATGAGAAAATGATGTTAATATCACAATTATTACACGCGGAGTTGGCGAAGAGGAGCCGTCTTAAGAAAATATTATACCAAATTGTTTTCACTCGGTGATGATGGTCTGATTGAGAAAAGTCGTTAAAATCGTTAAAAAATTGAAAGAACATTTATTATTATATACCGAAAAGGATATTGTACTCTTGTTTATTAAATCGTATTTATTCGACACTTTGTTCCCTCGATATCGGCCAATTTTGTGAAAAAAAATTTGTATACACTGTCCAAAATGTAAATGAATAGCCGATAGGAATCTCAATGCTACAAACGACATTATTATACATATACATCAATATATTATATTATGATGAAGGAAAATAAGATGTCAACGGATCTGGTGCGCAGGATGCGAACACGCTCGTGTCTCGTCTTTCTATGCGAGCGTCTATTTATGTAAATATATATTCGTCTTTTAAAAAAATAAAAGCAAGTCGTGATTGAACTCGAACGAAGCAATGAACAAATATTAAAAAGCAGATGTAAGATCAAGAGCTCAATAATTATTATGAATGCTGTACAGGAGTAATGTACACCGGTTTAATTGCATTTCTCTAATTAGTTCATATTTTTAGGCTAACACGGAAGAATAAATCATCTCGATGTGATGGCTCTAAATATACACACGTGATTGTAAAAAAAATATTAAAAGCATCTTTAAACTAACGATATTCAAATAATAATGAGCACTATACTTTGGGTTTGGATTTTATCATTTTATCTTCCGGCAGTCTTTGTCTCGAGGTGTACAAATTATTTCATTAAGATAAAATCAAAAGGATAGAATATTCAACTAAATCTATTTAATTAAGGTATGTCTCTAATTTTTCATAAAAAAATTATTTCTTCGAAAATCGAAACAAGTTGTTCAATAATAACGATAATACGTGCTTGACCGTAATCTCTGTATTTGTGCCTATTTTATTATTTTCTTCGTCTCGTTAAGGTTGATGAACAAAAAAAAAGAATCATATTCCTTTATTTCATGCTTTCACTCTTCAATTTTACATTTATTCAAATGAGTATTAAAAGTAATAATGACAAAGATATGGAATTATTACACACCGGTCTCTGCGTAGGCAAAATCGCAGTCGCAGTTTCGTAAATGAAATAATTCAATTTACGAATTCATCCAGACTCTCACGTTTTTCAATTCATTCACAAAAAAATTCGTAAAAATGTGACATTCTCTTTATACTCTTCGTAATATCGTGTAAACGACATTCACCTCGTGCTAGATCCATTATTAGCTTTACCACTTATAAATATTTTCTTGGCAGTCTTCAAAAGTATCAAACATTGCATATATATGTAATTATATATATATATATATATATTTTTTTTTTTTTTATCGCGATAATTAATCCTTGAGATAGTTAAAAAATTATTTATCAAATTTGTTCTTTCTCTGTTCCGGCGATGAATGTCAACTTGCCAAAAATATAATCTGTATCGATAAAATTATATTTAGCGTATCGTTGCATTTTTTCAAGTTTTGCTCACGGAGAGAACGACCATGCTTTATGCGCGCAGGCAAGATTCATTTGGCGACGTAAAGCGTGAATAATCAACGTAAAGCTTTTGGTCATTTTCCTCGAATCGAAACAATATATGAAGCTAAACTACTTATTCAAAGTACGTACGTACATTTTTTCCCTTAATTCTTTCTTTCTCACTCTCTTTATTAATTATCTCTTGAAATCATCCAAAAAAGAAAGTCCAATGATATAACGGGATTGTGCTTGGCAATAAAATCCCCCAACCCGCGCACGCATTCTCTCTTTATCGCGACATTAGTATCTGCCACTGAAGAATTTGAATAATCCTTAGATTTTCATTACTTTCGGAGCAATAAAATTTTCATTCGCATTTACTTATGTCGAAATGGCAAAGTGAAATGTGGAAATGGATCGTTTAAAAAAAAGCCTTCATTTCTTGAAATTTAAGGCCACTTGTCCCTTTTTCCAAAATCATTCGACAATTTTTCATGAAAATTGTTCTCTGACATAAAATTTATCTTACCGGTATGAGTACAATCTGCTACAAATTGTAACTAAAAATATAGCTGCCTTTGTGCGATTTAAAAATACATGTGAAAAAGTTGAGAAAAAAAAAAAAAAACATTGACAATACGTCAGAGCCGCGATGCTCAGGCAGGTAGCACAATAGCTTTGCAATAAAAAATAGATTATTGAGAGCGTCGCAAGTCGCTCGAGGCAATACGGTTTGTGCCGCTTTGTAAAAGAGCACGAGATTCGCGAGAAATGAAGTGGATTGGATATGTCATGATGTGAAATGTATAAAATGAAGATCGGAATGGATCTATCGGTCGTTTCGCACGAGCCGCCGCGGTGGTATAAGATGGATCTTGTCAATTGGGACACGAATAATTGTACGAAGGTTATACAGAGGTTTCGGAATTGAGCCTAAGTAGGAATTTGTTTGATTTAGGATGAGCGAGTTGCTCGGTCAGATTAAAATGTGGCAAGCGATAAGCCGTGCAGAGGAGAGCGACTTCGCCCTGTCGCAGCTGAAATTCACAGCCGGGCGTTAGGGTGCGAGACGGGAGTTCACCCTCGCAAACGAGTGCCCAATGATGGGAACGTCTCTGACGTTCCTTTTCGTTCGAGAGTACAGGCGTACAGGTGAAAAATGGTTCTAAGAATGCACGTGGCGCAGCATCCTGAGCCAGGCAACGAGCGAGACGTCCGAGAATCGATTCGACCGAGTGTCGAGGCTGTTGTCTCGTAACTCGAAGATATTTTTGCAGAGCGCGCGCCATCGAGGGGAATACCGCCTGGGCTGCTTCCATCGGATTCATTGGGCCGGGATTCGGTGCTAGTTCCGCCTCGGAGTGTAGTCTCTTTATATGAGCGAACGCTTCCTCGGCGGCTGTTATCAAACGGGCTCTTCGCTTTCGCACCCGTCTCTCGTAATCGTGTTCCTCATAAAATCTCTCATTATGACTGGAATCCCTGCGACGGGCCTGAGCTGCGAGTACGGCCCTGTCTCCGCCGCTTCGTTGCTGATTATTAACGTTACCGACCGAGCCGTCGACGTCGTAAAATTTGAAACTCGACGTTTTCCTGGCAGACTTGGAAACGGGGAGACGATCGAGATACGGATTGTATATCGAAAATTCGGTATAGTACTTTTCCAAAACCCAGACAGCCGCGCGCTGAATCGACAGGTGACCTATCGCGTAAGATCGCGACTCACCGTCCGGAGATCTTACAATCTAGAAGACATATTTCATTATATTATCGGCCGACTTGACGGTTATTGCTTATTCTCGTTGTTTTTTTTTCTAATTTAGATTTACCTTGAGGTAGAAAGTTGGCTGAATGTGACGAATTTCCATCAAGAGAACGGCAACGTAATGAATGAATAGGAGAGTATCCGCGAACGTACCGGCGTAGTTGACTAAATTTTTGTACTCCGTTATCTCACCGTTGGCCGTTGTTTTTGCACTCTCCGTAACCTGGAAGGAAATATTTTTTCATCAATCACTCGGACGATCGAACAGTTGTTGTTTAATCATTTCAAATGCTGACCTGCACAACGTAAAATAACCAGTAGGTACACAGGCAGAGGGTCGTAAGCAAGAGGACGCCGGCTTTGAATAAATAAATTCGCGGCATGCTCGCATTCTGAGGTCTCAGAAAGACAGCCCAGCTTCCTATTGCCAGAAGGACGATTTTGAATGCCAGCCCCAGAAGCTGACCCTTGCATTCCGCGTTGCACGATTGCAATTGCAGTTTTTGCTGCATCGTCAGTACAGACAAGGAGTCTGGGAAAAATCCAAATTTTGGCAAGACCACCATACTTATGGGACTGAGGAAAGCGCTAGCTCCCAGAGCTACAGCTATTATTCGTCCAAAGTATCTATTGCAGCCAAAATTAAAAGCTCCGTCCGCTTCGCTGGGCCAATGACTGACATCCTCCGTAGATTCCGAGCGCTCGGACGTATTGCCAGTTACGGCTGTTGTATTTTCACCCCAATTTTCATCCTGCGGCAGTATTTGTACCTCTATCACCTCCTGACCTATGTTCTCGGCGCTGTTGCCGCTAACGGTCACCGTCGTTTGGAACGGAGCCATTTCGCCGGAGCCGGCCTCGCGTCTTTCTTTGCTCCTCTGACTCTTACTGCTCCTGCAACGTAGGCGACGTTAAATTTCAATATTCCTCAAGCTCCTTGAGCCATGTAGCAAAGATGATATCTTACCTGGAGCTTCGATGGGAGTGTTGTCTGTGATTGTGCGACTTGTTATTGTGGGGACGAATGTGTTTCTGCGAACTACGACTGTGTTGACTGTGGCTATGTTCGCTAGCCCCTGATTTTATGCTGTCTGTCTCCATAACCTACAACGCTCGAGTCTCCCTCCTTTATGTTTCCCCCATACAAACATTCCCTGATCACCTTGCAAGTACACACGGATCCTCCCATCTAATTTTTCCTCGATACTCGTCACATCAACTCGACCTCCACTTTGGTATGACGTTATTAGGTTGTACTTGTATACTTTTTTTCTCTGTAATGCATCATCTTTCATCCGTTCACCACTCTTTTTAGCTAGTTCTCCTCTTCCCCTCGGTTAATCCTTCGATCCTTTCTCGCGATCCATCCGGAAGCATTTTTCATTCGAAATAACAACTTTATTGTCCGTATATACTTATTTCAACTTTTCTTACTCGTAGAGTCGAATGTCAATACTTGAGTACACAATAAAAAATAGACGCCGTGGACAAAACACCTTGAGTGTGTTTTACGAAAATGAACACTGATTCACTGAACGACTTCGAACGGTGAACACACACGCAACGCAATAAATGGAAGGGGGAATCTCGGGAGTCGAGGGGAGATTCATAATGGCGGAAGCATACACCGGGTTTTAACGCCATCTAGTATCGATATCGAGGCGACATTGTAAATAGTGTAATTAAAAAAAGTTTTTGGCGCCAATGCAAACATGTTCCTGTATGAAGGATCGGAAATTAGTAAAGAATTTACTCACTTGTACTCGTGGTGGACGAGTATCCTCGTTATCGAATTGATGAGCTTAATTTGGCTGACCGGGCGAGTTCGTGTACGCCTCGAGGTACGTCTGTTGCACGCGGTCCACTCGTAAGAATAAGGAAAAGAACAAGTAAGCTTGAGTTTCTTCTTTTTTTGCAAGATCATCCACAGCGACGAGGACAGAGTGTGGCTGAAGAATCGCGACGTCGTCGTACATCCTTCAGGAGACGGTCATCCAGAGGTTCATCACCTTCGGTCTGTCCACTTTAATGATTTGGCAATCATCATCTCTTACCTCCTCGTAGCTCCAGTCTGGTTGAATACAGATCCGTCCCCCCTGTCGGTCAACATTTATTTACGTTTGTTCCCAATAAGTAAAATAATGGATACTCTGCTGCTACTCGTGAAAGTAACGAAAATTGGAAAAAGCTTTAGGTACGCAACGCTCGGTATCAGTTATTTCGTTGTAATCTGCATGAGCATTGACATTTTATTGTGAAGAAAAACGAAAGTCAACATCCGGTGATGTATGTCTCTAAAAAATGAAGAATATTTGGGAGAAGAGAGAGACATTGGTAAATAGTGTTTTATTGCGGCAAGTTAAACTTCGCTAACGCTCCTTCCAAGCGGCCAGATCAAACTTGTCCAGGCTACCGTCGCAGGAGATTCTTTTATTGTCGTTTGCATCCGGCATGAGAAGTACAAAGGGCTGCACAGTGTCTATCTTATCCGTGGTTTGGCAGAGAATGTCAGCGAGAGTTATGCGCTTGATGATTTTTAGTTGCTCCGATGTGAAACTGCTAGCCTGATTTCCATTTTCGAACCAGAATCTATCACCCTTGCGTAAATTGGTAAACTGTTGGGCGATGATGCAGGCGAAAGTAGGACCGACGAGAGCTCCGCGAACAGGTTTCTCAGCCAAACCGCCAGAAAACAAATCAATGTCGCGGACGGAGGTGTATACCTTGCGAAAATTTCGTACCGCAGCGAGGGAGGTAACTCTCTCAAGATCGATCCAATCGGTGACGCGAGTCAGTCCGCAGATGTTTCTCCATTCGGTGTAAGCCGGAATTCCGTGGTCCCTTCCGCGCTGAATATTTATCGAAGCGAGATCCATGCCGAAGCTAAACGCGGGCGTTTGGAAAAGATGATTGGTCAGCTCGGATGTCAAGTATTGATCTCTCCTCTGACAGGGCTGGTTAACCAGGCCCAGAATCAATTGGTCGACGGCGTGGGGCTCGTTGAAATTTTCTCGATTTGAGAATTCGTTGTGAATGGTGACATCTGAAAATGATATATCTACCTGAGACGGATCATTTAGACAGGATGGAACGGGGGAAGGAGGAGAATGACTGACTGTCGAAGAGCTTGTTGTGCCAGTGATTGAATCGATGAAAGCTTTTTTCCACGAGAGAGTGTCCAAAGCGATAGGCAGCGGTTGAAAAGGAATTAACGACCGTTGGATTGATCCTCGGATCGTAACCGTGGTAAAATCCTTGAGCATGTATTTCAAGATCGAACGTTTTAACGATATTATTGCCTGAAATATTTAACAATTATGATGATGATGATGATGATGATGATGATGATAGGAGGGGATAAAAATAGGTCTCACCTAGAACAATCGGCAAGTATTCCCGATAGGTAATCAATTGGATGAGGGCACCGAGGATTTTTCGTGCTTCCTGATACAATGTTTCGTCGGTCCAGTGGGGGTTCTGCGAAGCCAGCTTTCTCGCGAGTCCATTGTGGAGTCTCAAGAATAGAATGTGCAACGCTATGAGGGCTGGTTGTTCGCTGAGGCGTCCATCACCGGGCTTGAAGCAGTGAGTCGATACGAAGCCGCGTCGACAGGATAAATCGCTCGGTTCAAAGGGTAACGACGAACCTCTTCGTGACTGATGATGATCCCCCGATTTTTTTCCATACTCCAATAATCCTTTTAACGATTCTCGAATGATTGAAAAATGACAAACGATATGAAAACTGAAAACTCTCTTCTCGACATCTTACCATCGCGAAAGGATCGAAGACTCTCGCTGTGTCTCTCATTGCTCCCGTAGATCATCGATCCGTCCAAAAAACTGCTTACCTGAGACAATTGCTCCCTCGATCCGAGAGTACAATTTTCCCTCGGTGCCGGACTGCTCCTGACGAATTCCAGGCACTTAACCCCGAGAGGAGCCAGAAAGGTATCCTCCTCGGAAACCGGGATCGGCAGGCAGTCGGGATCCTCCGAGATTCGTAAATAAATTATTTATTACTATAACCCCGATTATCATAATTTATTCATTTTTACCATTAGCTCCGCTCGTTGAAATCCAATTCCACCGTCGAGGCAACATTTTGGAAATACCCCATTGAAACCTGTACTCTGAGCGGTCGCTGATGAAATGTTATTTCAAGTCATATTTCACATTTTTACTTGTATATGTATGTATACAACATGTATGTATGTACAACGACTACTTATTACCGGTGATATCGTGATCGACGAATTGGCCCCATTGCATGAGCAAGTGAGATACACTCTCCAGAGGTAGGTAAACGTCTTCGTGAACGATTCGAGATATATCTCTCGGGCTGGCCAATCGATCCTTCGACGATATGGAACGACGAATCTCTTGAATTCCATCGTGATAAACCGCTGGCAAAAATCTGAAAATTATTTTCTTTTCGTTTCCCCCCTTTTGTTCGTTTCCTTTCCGAGTTCGCGAGACTATATTATACCTGATCATAGTCGACATTGCCGATCCCCACCATGGATTTTCAACGTTATTGCATGTTCCATCGGGCGTTCGGTACTTATTTCCAGGGAATGAAGGACAATTCGGGCTTGTTCCTCTACGCCGTGGACATCGTTCTTCCTTCTCCCGACGATGATTCCTCGATGATCGAAGGAGCAACGATTCTGATCCTGATGAACCTCGAGAAATACTGAAACCACCAATCCCCCTTACCCCCGTTGTAGATGATGGTTAATCTGATATGTATTTTAAAAGCTTACTTCTTTTCATACGATAATAATCTCGTTTCCTCCAACGCATCGTGAGCGTATAACGCGAGTTGCTTCGCTTCTCTCGTTTGTTTATTGAACATCGCCAGGTAGTGAGCGGGCTCCTCATACCTCAAATAGAGTCCTGAATCAATCATATATATTTAGTAAGCTCTATTTTTTTTTTTTTTATGCTGATGCTGCTGTTTCATCTCGCAACGAAATTACTCACCCAAGTTGTAAATCTCGAATTGTCTAGAAAATTCAATCGTTCTCGATAGAGTGTAGTTTTTTTCATCTCGATGAAGCGAACGTTCGCGTCGGAGGGTCCAATTGTTCAATTTATCATCGGATCTTTCGTAGCTCATCGGTATGACACTAGCCGAAGATAAAACAGTAAGCGTAACGAAGATTGTCATCATCACGTCCGGTCTGGAAAATTAGTGTTACACATATTATCTAATAATATAGAAAGCATAAATAAAGTCGATGAATGAAGAAAAATGAAGGTCTACTCACAAAATCGGAGATGGCATGGTATAGGTCTTTTTTTTTTTTTTCTTTTTTTTGTCAGTGGTAAAATCAATAATGACGAGAATGAGGCGAGTAAACAATTGCGGCTGGAATGTTGCTGCGTATATGATAATTAGGTACACGACCGCTTACGCGAGTGTGAAGATGCACGGGGACGGAGACTCGGCCAACTGATGGTGCTTCACGACGCATACGAGGGACGAGTTGTTGATTCTCTAATGCTTCTCCCAGGCGAGCAGGTATTGCTTTTTTTTTATTGCATTTTTTTCTCCCGGGCCTTTGTGCGCAACCGAACTCTCGTCTCTTCTCCTCCTTTATCCTTTCAAGGCCAATATATTCCTCGAATATTTTCGAGTTTTCAAATTCACTCCATCATCACCATTTTTTTTACCATCACATAAATTGAAAATTTTATCAAATGCATTATTTCAATAATGAAGAGTAGAATCGTGATGGAATTTAATAATAATTCGTATTTCGAGCAAATATAATGAAGCGAATGTTTGCGAATGGGGCGCGGAGAAAAATAAAGAGGAGGGAGTAGTGCAAGAGAGTTCGTCCCCAATTGATAAATCAAACACTTTGTGCCCGAAGGCATTAGACTCTCTCTCTCTCTCTCTCTCTCTCTTAATATTTGTCCTCATCCTCTCGGTAAACGTGACGAAAAAGCTTCATCATCCATTTTTTTTGTTTCACTGTTCGAGTACAAATAATTGCAAGCTTCAATCAACGTATATATGTTGTATACCGAAATTAAAAATGTTTTTTTCTTGATCCGAGTTGAAAGCTGATCGTAACTTAGGTATATCGAACCTTTAAGAAAGAACCGCGAAAAATGTTTGATCCTTCATCCCTTCTCGGACATAGAATCCGTTCACACTTTTCCACCAATATGCTTGTAATATTTTTTATTTCATATCATTATATATACAATAATATATATATATATATTGATTTTGGTATATATACAGAAAGTCGAAAAATAATCTTTTCTTCGGTTCGTTCGATCATTAAATTTCAATTATTTTTCACATTACTTATTAATAAATGTTGTACATATGTATATACAGCGTGCTTCTTATATCGCTAAAAATGATTCCAAGACGTAAAAGAATTATCACAATCCACGCATTTGTTTGCCTCTGATGCAGTAACGAAAATTGGAGGCTCAACGACCAATGAAACATGAGCTGTATGTTTTTCGTAAAAATAAAAATTTGACAAGAAAGAAAGGAAATAATGCTGATGGAATAACAATAATAAAGAAAAACGAAAAAGATAAAAATGAATCTGGCAAGGATTAAAATAGTAGTAATAATAACAACAACAACAACAACAACAACGATGATGCTAATAATAACAGTATAATATATAGATGGATAAAAGAGGAGATGAGGAAAGGATGGCGATTTGATTAGATTTTCATAGAAAATGTGTAGTTTCGAAAAAGTGTTACGTACATTTTTTCGTAAATATATTAAAATATATATGCCGCGACATCGTTTTATCGCGATTAAGCATCGTCCTATTTCTCATCATTCTTGTATATACCGATCGGAAAAAAATATTTGCTTTTTCCATGTTGTATAATTAACGTAATCTAATTGGTGGAGGAACATGAGGAGCGCGAGAAACGCTATTATTTTCTTCTATAGTTATAATAAGATAAACTCGAAGGAATAAAATAAGTTAAAAAAGAAAGAAAGAAAGCTCAAATAAAATGTACGGCGAATGACTTTTGTTTCTCGTCGCGTGATATACGCCGGCGAGAGGCTTTTGGTACGAACGTAAACTCTTGACTCGATATTTTATAACATTGTATATGTATGTACATAATATTAAAATTGGCTCAACGATTAGTAGCCTCTTTGCTCTGTATCGCTTGATCCGATTGAATGCTTCGGTCGAGACAATCACGTACGGCTTGAAGAATGAGCCCGACGCGTCTGTCAAGGGCAAGGAGATGGGGCTCCCATAGAACTGGAGATATCGGATCAGCTTGCAAGCTCTTCCGCATGGCTTCGCTCAATTTTGGCGCACCATTGTGAAACCTGATGAAAGATATTCATTTTATTCGTTGATAAATCTGACATTTTTTTATTTAAATAATTGAGGTGGGAAAGCTCACTTTAACAATACACCGAGGGTGCTCTGCCTTATGATGCAACATTGCAAGAGGGGCGCCAATATCGATATCTCGTCGTGAAAGGGTCTACCGAAGCCCCGGCCATGATCGAGATGAAGGGTGAAGGAATCGTTACCAAAGATCTTGAACGTTTCGTAATGATGACGATCCATGTTGCCGGTGAGAAAATCCAAGACCGACATGTCGATCAGGTCGAGAAGACGTCGACCTTCGTCGTACGGCGGAATGTCCCGAACGAGAGTGCAATAATCCGAGTCTGATGATGATGATGAGAAAGAAAAAAAAAAAAAAAAAAAAAAAAAAAAAAAAAAAAAAAAAAAAAAAAAAAAAAAAAAAAAAGAGTCGATATAAAATATTATATTATAAGTGAAAATAAGGTTAAATGGAAAGAAAAAAAAATAACCGTGTTCCCACTGAGCCTTTCGACGCTTGTGATAACTTCTTCTCCAGGGATGTCGCCAGACCTTTCGAGCAGCGAATTGTTTGCTCGGAAGAAACGCGGCGAAGCTGCCCTCGAGGCTATCGGGACTCCCGCAGATCGCGTGCCCGGTGTCGCAATAGTAGCTGCACCGTCCATGAAAGCACATATTACCGACCGGACTGACGAAAAATGTCTTCAACAGTTCCCCATCCGCAATTTCGTAAATTTCGCTCGTCATGTTGAGCGTTCGTCCGACGACCGGCATCGCCCGGCGAAACCCGAGCAATCGATCCAAATGAAAGGAACCTATCTCCGCCGTGTGTCTCTCAAAGTCCGTGAAATAAAAATGATTCGGTAGCGTCTGTTGCTCTCGAGGAAATCTTGAAAAAATTAATACAAAACCTTTTGATTCTTTTTATTCGACCTCTCAGAGAGAGAGAGAGCACGAAGAAGAAGAACTCACAATTAATATCATTTAGCTAAACAGATTGGAAAAGTTTATCTTGAAATGAGAGTTGGTCGCGCGGCGACGGTAACACTCTATGGTATAGAAGATTGGGGAAAGTTTCGTTGGAGAATTTGTCATTGGGCCGAGGCATAATCGGGAAAATTCTGAAATAAGCTGTCTTCGTTGTATATACACATAGGTATGTACGAGAGCAACCTCCAGGAAAACTCTGGTTATATAATTAATAATACGTCGCCGCAAGGTAATTAGCGCCCGATTTACATCTGATTTAAAAAGTTAACGGCGCGCTCGTCTGCCTCATGCTTTTTCTTTTTTTATTCTTTATTCATTCTTCTCTTTTCGCGATTACTTATCATTTCGCATAAATAGTATTAGCATGCATGCGCACATATAGGTATACGTGGCGTCGAAAATTTAGCCAAACTTTTTCATAAAAGCCCGTTTTCATTTTTGCTTTTCCGCATCCGTTGCTTTTTTTTCAACATCGCGAAAAATGCTGAGAATAATGTGTACAATACACTGATGCACGATCGAAGAACGCCGTAACTATATATCTATTGCGCACGTTGTCTTCCATGCATAAGAAAGAGAGAGTTTATACATTATTATTATTATTATTATTATTCTTAAATTATCCAAAAAATAAGAAAAATCCATGCAATTAATGAAATGAAATCCTGCCATCGTGCACACGCCGGGTCATCGGGTTCATAATCAAATAACACACACTCTCTCTCTCTCTTTTCTTTCTTCAATTGAGTCTCGCTTCGCGACGATTCCAATGTATATATACATATTATACAAAATGTATACGTATAGACGTCGTGCACGAGCGAGTTAAGCTCTTGAACGTGTGACGCCGAGAACGTGATGGATGAATTACGTCGAGTGTACGCGCAATTATATAATTGAACTCTGATGTAGCTCGCGTGCTTTTTTGCGGATAAGCAGAGGTCACGTATCAAGTACGTTTTCCTTTTTCACAAAAGTAGTCGAAAAATAGTTGATCGAGAATGCGAAAGATTATCAGTAGCTACAATATAATGTATGTTATTATGTACTTACCGCATCGGTTTGAAAAGTGCCTGCATCTTGTTGGAGTAATCAATGACAAGCTTCAACTGTGTGCCGCCTTCTTTTTGAACTGAGATTACGAAATAAATGATAATCAATAGAAAATATATGAACTTGGTATATACGTATAAATATATATATTAATTGGGTAGATTTACTGACCAACATGAGTGATTGGCTTGGTGGCCATTTCACGTAGCAATCGATCGACGTTTTTCGAGTCTTTCGGATAGAGTTCCATTCTCGATATTTCATAGTGAAATTTTTCAAGTGCGCTGCTATTTTTCCTGAAATGAAAACAATAAAAGCGGGCTCAAAATAATATCGATTGAAAGGCCTCTGATGTACATATAGCCTCGAACGGATCGGAAAGACTGATTGAGAATCCTTTTTTCTCTCCCTCTTTATTTCCTCAGCTCTTCGAGGATTATACTCAAAGATTTAGTGTCTCTTCGTGTCGCGTATTTCGTATGCAACCTGCATCGTAACCCCCCGCGTATCAACGTGGAAGCTTCCGCGCCCACACATGCACGAGGGAAGCAGACTGAATAAGGTGATGGAGAACGAGACAGATACAAAGCGTGCATTTTTTTCTTTCCATTTGTCCTCTCTGCTTATTCACTCCATCTTTCACAAACAGGTCATATCTTGACATTTTTTCTTTCTCTCATCCTTCATTATTTTCCCGGCGGCGGCGAACGCTATTTTATGTCTTTCGGTTTCGATCATCGAAAATCTATACCCGAGAGGGCTGCTGCTCCAAATGTATGCGTATACTATCGCATCGAGTTTCGCAGTGAGCAACACGATAAATTCGTACAATATCTCTCCCTGCACGCGCGCACACCCACATCTCATTACATACATTCACTGTCCATGTAACAGTATGCACATGTCTAGAAAGCAGATAGTATTAAAGTTAAATAGACATCAAGGAGACGAGCGTATACACCCCGATTAAAAATCAATAGAAAAAGAGAAACTCTCTTAAATAAAGAAAAATTACTCTTTTCAATGACAAAATCACCACTTTTTCAATACGTTACAGTTGTAGATTTTATTATATGTATATTAAGAAAAGTAACGAGAAACCTGATGCGTATGGATGATCTATCGGTTGAGACACGATGAGCCTGCTTGAAAAGTTCAACGGACTCGAGAATTCCATCTTTTTCCTACATGTATATAATAAGTATAATAGCAAAGAGAGAGAGCCCGAAGGCTGGAACGTACTCAACATTTAAATAACGACGTTGCATTATTCTCTGCGGTGAAAAACATCAGGTGGACGAACGAACATATTGAGGTAGTTCTGTCGGTACAGTCAAATGCAAAAATTCCTTCTCAATTCATATCTCTAGCTTCTGTTTATTCAGAAAAGTTTTTGCAACATAGTCGCAAGCGAAAAAGATCGAAGGATATGTCTGCTCCGATGTCGCAGGAGAAATATTAAAAGTTTCTTTGTCATGAATGCAACATTATTTGTCCGATGTTCGATAAAGAGTGAAAACGAAAAACAGAAAAACTTTTAATCTAATATTGATTATTATCTTGGGTGTATCGCGTAATGTGTATGTAGGTACTAAAAGGATACGAGAGGCTTTTTATTTACGTCGAGGTAGAGAGAACACGATAATTTCGTGAACGACTGTGTTAATCGAGATTCAAGTTGTCCATAGAGGTAAACGAATCAAAAGGTGTACATACATATAATGTATGTAAACCTTTTCTAATCCGCACGATTCGCTCGGTTTTCACACTCGAACGATAAGCCGCGTTATTGATTCGTCGAGTTCTCCGCGAACTCGTAATTTTACAACTAGTTTGAAAAATTTCGATACTGAAAAAATGAAAAAGTATCGACTTGGAACAAAAGAAAAAAAGCGAATCCAGCCAAACGAGTTGATTTTCGCTGAATCAATATTATATTTATTCCCGTTCGATGAAAATAAGAAAATAAACTTGAATTTATCTTCTTTCGTTCAAAGTAAAATCATAATTGCGCTTTGCTCGATCGACCGAATTAATCAGTAGTACGGAAAGGTTGTTGTAGCATGAAGCGTGTCAGCGAAAACTCTTCTTACAATCAAACACGAGTAGTCAACGTTCGCTTCGTCTTTACATTACATTCACGAATGATTCTTGATCCCCCGCACACGCATCCCTTTCTCTTTCTCTCGATCGGCCATTAATATAAATTCAAATGATACATCATCTCTTCATTTTGTACAAAATATACAATACTTTCCAACGTTTATGGAAATTAGTAGCACGCGAAGAACCAGTACAGCGTGAAACCTGATGTCACGAGAGCGCAAACACCTTCTAACGAGACCACATGCGCAGACTATAATATGCTTTTATCAGAGAGATCATTTTCAAACCGTCAAATTTTCCTCGAGATTTCAATTAATTAAAAAAACAAAATAATTCCTCCATATGCAACGACTCTGAATCGAGTTGTTGTTTTTTTTTTCTTTTTTCTGCCTCTTCTTCTTCTTCTTCTTTTCCCGTCTCGGCGTTTTTTTCCCACCGGAGAGTGCTCTTTCTGCATTCCCCAGTTCACGTGACTAGTGCATGAATATTAAACTTTGATTTACATTCGTTTCGCGAGACACTCGAAACCCTTTTATCATTTGAATCTTTTACCTCATCACACGAGAGGAAAGATTTCTAATGCGCTATGCGAATATTAGCACTACATGACAATTTATTCTTTTTTCTTTATTGCCATTCATTCCAAAAAGGGTTATTTTGCAAAGTGAATCGTAACGAATGCGCGTTTCAAGCAACGCTGACTCTATATACACGCTGCTGATGTAGCTCCGAAAAAACTGTTTACCTCATCTGAATCCCATATGCGTGTGGACGAATGTTTAATTAGCGAGAAAACAAAATCTATCTGGACTCTTTTTAGGACAGTTATATTCTCTTTTCGAAAATAAGAGCTACCAAAGAAGAAAATAATCTTGTTGAATATCTATAGTTTTAGTTTTCAGATGATGATGTTTGAAAATGTCTGTTTGATGGTGCATCATATAACTACTACTATGTATACGATATTTACACGAGCTAAATGAAACTGAATTCGGTCGTTGTGTCACACGGAGCATTGAAATTTAGCGTAAATTTCGAGATCAATGGCTGTAGGTACGTTACAATTGA
Source organism: Cremastinae sp. B BG-2022a (assembly GCA_030522605.1). Lineage (NCBI taxonomy): Eukaryota > Metazoa > Arthropoda > Insecta > Hymenoptera > Ichneumonidae > Cremastinae sp. B BG-2022a. The sequence continues at coordinate 92,690 of JAPYYX010000256.1, forward strand.
GATTGGTGACTAAAATAACACGACGGTCCGGACGAGATCGCTAACTGATGCGGCTCTCTATTTTCGGCCAAAAGCGATCATCCTCATCTGTATAGACATATACCAATCACAATGTTTTCCCTGTCTCCTCCTCATTCCCTTTTCATTGCGTGTCATTTGACGCAGACATTCTGACGATTGAAGGTAAAAAGAGTATATCATCCGGATCCTTTATTTTCTTTAATCCTATTATACATATATGTTTTTCATCAGTTATTAAAGTGCCAAAAGCGCTTCGAAACCATCATCATGCTATTTATACATTCCATGTGCAGTTTAATGGAGAGCGAGCCTTTATTTTTTGTAAAACTGTCGAAAGAGAGGAGATGGAGAGGCGAGAGGTAAAAGCGATTTCGGATGAAAACGTGTTTGCCGATTGTAAACCGGTCGAAACGCATTTCTGGTGAAAAATTCTGGTGGGATAGCAAAGCTAGTTATTATTCAGGAATCCGAGCTCTGAGTGCTTTTGCAAATTAATCGAATGTATACATATACATGTTCGCCTCGAGAGTCCTCGCGGCGGGCTCATATGGAAGTTTAGCTTGGCTCCATGCCGCGGGCTTTAATAATTTCCTATTATCAACCAGGAATCGTAATTTTCCCTATTTCTTTTTTTCTTCCGTTTTTATCTTGAAAGCGTCAAAGAAAAACGCCTCTGTATATGAGACAAGGAAACCTGTGCATCCAGGTGCGCGAGTCCAGCAGGTGACTGTAGCCGCTGAAGGCTCGGAGAGACTCGCCTAACGGGTTGTTCGAGTGAAAAATATTCAGAGATATTTCGTAATACAAACTCGACTTGGACGTGCTCCGGAGCAACACCTTTTTCCGTTCATTTTCATCTCCATGCAAACTCATTCTATCATTCAATTTACAAAATATTCCTTTCTTATTTTAACCTATTTCTTTTTACTTGATTCTATTTATCATCATCAGGAGAATAAAAATAGCGAAATTATTCGGCGCGCACACACAAACACACACCGTGTAAAGGCGTGTAAACAGAGTGTGTGCCTCGTTATGCCCTTTATTGTTAGGGAGCCAGAGTGCATACAAAAGTTAATTATTTACAAGCAAACATCGAATCTCTGAAAGCATCAGCGACATCACTGTACTATCGCCGCGTCCATCCTCCAGCACGAAAACATGCATTTAGAAAGAAAAATAAAGAATTTCACATTTTTTTTACTCTGTCTTGTTTCAAGATGCGTCTCGCGTTTCGAGTTACTATATACTTAATATGTTTCCATCCAGCGATAGCAATCATATAGCGCCCCGCACGGTATAGCGAAACGTACACGCGTGCCGCGCTCGTACGTTCACTGCTCTCATCCTCTATATACATTGTATGTATGTATACTTGCAAATTGTATTGTACCCTCTGTTGCACGATTTTCCAGCGCATGCATAGATATACTCTCACATTGATACATTTTATCGTATACCCATATAGTATAATATTCCTCCATCATGTAGACCGCGAAGGCACGTGCCCATCAACGACGGGGACATCGTGGAGAGTATGATGCGTTCCGCGCTATCTCTTTCTCTTTTTATATCAGCAGCATGCGCGCATGAATAAAAGGGTTATGAACAATCGAAGATTGCGGAAAGGAATACAGATAGGTGAGCTCGCGAAATATTTGATAATTGTAATTACGCGTTTGTCGAGGCGTAAGACACGGACGAGTTTGTTATTGTATCGCGCATAAGCAAGAGAAAACATCGTAAGATAGACACACATGCTCATCCGAGCGTAGATCCCTGTATCGTATATGCGATATATGCGGTACACAATGAGCAACGAATCGCGTGCTTTTTTATTTCTTTTTCGAAACGCGAGTCACGTCCGGCTGATGATGAAAAACGTGAGCAAGTAGGAAGCGTATTAAATTTCCTTCGGAAGGTCATCATTTTATCAGCTCGTCTTTTTCGAAACTATTTGCTCTTTTTGTTGATAAATCAAACGTTTAATCGTACGATATTTAAATCGTATTTTTTTTTCTCTACTTCCTCAAGCGATTCCATAAAATCTCGCGAGTGCTGTGCATATATATTGATAAGAAGTGTGGGTGAGAAAGAGAGAGAGAGTCGTCGCGCATTGCATTGAATTGAAGTTGAAGGCCAGAACGCATCAGAGCAGAATATAATAGGAGAAAATTCACGCAATCAGCCAAGACTTACTTGAGGTTGAAAAGTATAATCGGACAAAGATAAAAAATGATGATGATCAAATGTAATAGAATGGGTATACAAGTTACCTCGGTGAGATTTTCTTGAGACTAGCCAGAGTTGGATTGTCGGTGTAATCTTCTCCGCTTGTTCGAATAACCCCAGTTTCCAGATTTATACCGTCAGCATTGAGGACGTAATCGGCAAGATCGGAAAAATCATCGTGCGCCTCTTGTTCGGGCTTGTCGGTTCGATGCTTAATCGAGGCTTGCTTGTAATTGCCGTTTTCGGTATGATAATGGGGAGGATTTGTGTTGGAAGCGAGAGAATTGTCGGTGAGGGATAGTTCTTTGCTAGCGTTTACCCGCTGAAGGAATTTTCGTCGAAAATTATTGTAGACCGTTTCGTGATTCGGAGGATCTCCGAAACGTACTCGGCCGTGACTCGGAACAAGATGATGGCCGCTGTAGCCGAGATCCATCTGAAGATCGACCACGAGGAGAAGTGTAAACAAAATAGCGAAAGCGCTAAAGCCAAATATGAGCTTTTCGCGGATTCGCATTAATTTCATCAACGGAAGTTTCATCTTTGCTTCGATTATTATTCCTTTTCTTCTTCTTCTCCTTCTGTTTATTCTTTCGGGACGATTTCCCTTTTTTTCGAATCTTTTCAAATGAAAGCTCGCGGCTAACGCTTTTCCGGGATATTTCGTGGACGGTTGCTCCGAATCGAGGATTTCCTCATCGGCGGTGATGCTGGGGCTTTTCGCTCCTTTCTCTTCTTTCGGCGACGCTTCAACCGCAACGACGCTACTTTCTCTCGTTGCGACGCTCGCCCGAATCCCTTTAATATTCTGAAATAGAGATTTATCGAGTGAGGATGAGGAGACGTCGTCCTCGAACAATTCTATGTTATCCTCGACTTTGCATTCATCAAATTTCAATTTCCTCCTGTTTGAGATACTCGTTCTTGAAGGTCCTATGGCTGAGAAAACACTCCTCTCTGTTTGCCAAATTTTTGACGCTGCTGATTCTTCCTCTTCCAACTTGGCAATCTGATGCTGCTGCCCGTATTTTCCGTCACTAGAGGATTCTCCGATTATTTCGAGCTGCGGATGGCCGACAGCTGTCGATCTCCCGGTGCCCTTAAACTTTACATCGCCGGCAGTGCAATGAGCTTCCGTCTTGAAACTATTAGGCTCGCTCTTTGCGATTCCGATCTTCTCATTATTATTATTATTATTATTATTGGTACATGCCCGGGTTTCGATTGTAATTCGAGCGTAATTCTCCTCGGAGCGTACGAGTTCCTCAACGTCGTCGATTGATATGCTTTCGCTCTCTACCTCCTCTGTCGCGAAAGGACTTTCAAACAACTTGTTTCTCTTTGTTTTCTTCCTTCTAATCGGGACCACTGGTCTTTCGTCGTCCTCCTCCTCCTCCTCCTCCTCTTCCTCGCTTATTCCGTTAATGGGGAAGATTTTTTTTCTAATTATCTTTGGACTTTTCCGAATATTGCGCACGAGCTTTTCACAATTTGAGCTCGAGGACTTTACGAGCCTCCGAATGAACGAATTCTTTCTCGCGTTACCGGTGATGGTGACGATCGGTCTGATGTTGATGCTCCTAATTGTGGTGGTGGCGGTGGTGGTGCTGCTGCTACTGCCACTGGTGCGCTGTACCCCATCATCGACCAGGCCATTTGCCTTTCGAGTATCGATCGATTCATCTCCCTTTACTAAATTAAAACGCTCAGCAGCAGCATCGTTATCTCGCAATATCCGATCTGTTGAATATTCTTTTCCCCGTCGATCGGTCAAATTGATGCCAACAGACGACTCTGTACATGGCTCCAGCACCACGGCCAGAATGGATTCGTTCGATTACACCCCTCTTGGTTGAAACTCAACTAAATATCGATAAATCCCGGCGACCTGAAACAGAGTAAAACGTCCACCGACTCTCATTAATATTAAATCATTCAATCTTTGACTTTTTTCCCTTCATCTGCAATATATAGGCCCAGGTACACAACAAGCGCATGCCCGATTAGAAAAGAGGATATTATTTTTTTTCGACTTTAATCTCAAATGAAAACAAAGCTCATTTTCTCATTTATAATGGCAATCCTATATTATATGTATATATGTAGCATTGGCTGCCCGCGGAGAAAAAATAAGATGGAAGTGAAGGAGAGAGATGACGAGCAGACACTTGTTTCGTACCTCCCGCGATCGTTTGACGCGCGCGTTACGACGTTACAACAGAGTGAGAGCAGATGAGTCTCTTATTCTCGCGGATGGAAATGGGGGACACGAGAGAACTACGCGGTGGTGTACGATGGATATTTGTGCGGGCTCTCGTTTCGCCAACGACACTTATTTTAAGAACGAAAAACAAAAGAGAGAGAAAGAGAGGGATCGCTCGCTGCCAGAGGATTCCTAGGCCAGTATACATTTTTCTCGTTCTTTTATTTTTCACGGCGCACGATAAATATTATTCTTTCATTCGATGAAAGAATATTTCATCGAGATCGACGAGAGCCTCACACGATTAAGACGCGAAGAGAGAAGGTGTATTCTTTCTTGCATTTTCATCATCATTGTCATCCCTTCTCCCTCTCTCTCTCTTTCTCTAGTCTTTCATTAAAAAATTTCGCAAAATGTTCCTCTCCTCCTTTTTCTCCAAATATTCTCCGATCGTATCTGGAATCTCAAAGTTTTGAGCAAAGTTTCTTCAAGGAAAAAATGAATAAATTCTGTTTCTCGTTGACGCGAATCACTAATTTATATGCAAATCTACCGTACAACGAGGAGGATCGATTTTTATCTACGAAAAAATATAAAATTCAGGAATCTTGATGTTACACACGCTGCGGAGATTGAAAGAAGGGGATGCTGAGAGAAACGATATAAATATAAATATACATCAGACATGAAAAGAGCGGAAAGATTTTGCTACTGACTGAGATATTATCTCTATTTTTAGAGAAGCAAGCTTCATGAACAACATACATATAGGTACATTGTGTATATTGACTATACCAAATGATGTCCTATATGATGATGAAGAAAACAAATCTCGGCCGATTGTATTTAGCGGGGGTTCGAGAAAAATGCATATTATATTTTCGATGAGATAATATGATGAATGCGCGCGTGCTGGTGAATGGATGCGGAACAAAGTGCAAGCCGAGTATCATATGTGGAATGGAATAACGTAGCGGCGCGTCGGAAAGTGTCGTCTGCTTCGAAATTGCAGGAGGTCGTTTTGCGTCCGTATATTAGATAAGCGATGAGTATTAGACAAGCGTATATGCGTATACGAGGTAACAAAACGAGAAGTTTAATTGCATCAGAGTTAATTAATGGCATCGCGTAAATTAGCCTCGCACGCCCGCCCGCCGCGAAGAAGAAACTGAGACAGCACACACTCAAGACGGTTATACCGCGAAGAGAAACAAGACAAGCGACGCATACGATTAATTATCACGCGGGCCCAGACTATATATTCTATTCATTTATTATGCATCACGCTCAATAATAATAATAATCAGAGGAGCGAATAATTTTTTCGCTCTTTTCCATCACCGAGGATTCCCGAAAGAAAGAAAGAAAATAATAATAGAATCCTCCACGGTATATCGTGATGTGTGCTCTCTGCTGGTGCGTCGAGAAAAGAAAATCTGCAATAAATAATAGAGCGATTCGCATTCCGGAGCGAGTCTGTTGCGCACCTTCGGTATTATTGTATAGCGAATACGCACGAGTACAAAATAGAGTATTGTATAAAAAGAGTTGTAACCTCCTCGATGACGTGTATCAAGATGTATAAATCCTATTTTTGAGATTAAAAAAGTCATCTTCCTCGTTCTCAAAGCGACATTCATTTTATTTTCACTTTTCGAGCTCAATTCCCCAAAGGCGGTGCCCCGTCACGTTCCAGTGGATTCAAGCATTATTTTGTAGAAATTATTTTGTAGAAAAAAAAAAAAGAAAAAAGTAGAAGAAGAAAAGAATCTCGATCTGGCATCCCCCCGTCACGGAAGAACGAGCTACGCTCCGACTTTCTATAGATACAAAAACGCAAATGCTATTATATTCCACCTCCCACCATCCGTGTCACACCGCCGCTACCTTTTTTCCGAATATATTACACATCTATTCCTATATATCAACTTTTCACCTCCGGCGCGCGTTAAATCAGAAAAATACACGATGATTAAGTTAAAAATGCGCGCTATGCTTGCATTTATCGAATTTAATATTACTCTTTCACGCGGCATCAATCCCCGCGGGGATTGATGCAATTTTCACTCGGCGTTCTAATTATTATGCAGACGGAAGGAAATTTCTCAACAACGCATCGAGTTCGCATTATATCATGAAAATATCGCTGATGCCATCGTCAACATGTTATAATCGCAACTTCCTCTCTAAAATATCAAATATCTTTCATTTATTTTCATCAAAACTTTCACTTGTATGTACATTATGTACATTCCCCGATTTTCTTTATTCTCTCTCTCTCTCTCTCTCTCTTCGCTATACATTTTCTATTACATATTTAAAAGCATTTCTCCGCGATTGCAACAAATGAAACAACTGTAAAATGTCCAACGCGGATCCTCGACCCGTATACGTTTCACAATTGTTCGTTAAACGCCTGTGCACGCGCGCGCCTAATTGTTATCCATCAAAAGAAAGAGTATTATAAGTACTATACGGAAACCTCCGTCGTCATTTCATTTCAACGACAAAAAATGGAATCCCCATTAAAAGAAGCGCGTTTAAAAATAAAATTCAATTTTATTCTCACAATAATGGGGACATATTTTTATTTCTTCAGGTTATTAGTATATTTTCTTTGTAAAACTTGGAGGGGGATATGTACTCACATTTTTATCGCTGACGATCGGAAGGACGCCTGCTCGGCCTCCTTTGCCATTGCACCACATTTTTCTCGACTCTTCACACAGACTACTTACTTACATATTTCGTTAACATTTCACCGATCAGTCTACTTACATTTCGTCTCGTTCCTTCATATTTTTGCATCAGAGGAAAGACAGAGTAAGAGAGATATAGATCGAATCGTATTAATACGCTAAAAGTTTATTCGGCTCCTCCTCCTATACCTTCCCCTCCTCCTCCTCTTTTCATTATTTTATCTCGTATTTTTAATACACGTTAATTCCACACTGTTAGTTAGGATTCCGTCGCGTATACCTCGGCGGGCTCGGGATATCTGTAACAGAGAGATTATTATCAGGAATAAATACAGAGTATGTCGAAAAAAATGAAACAGCATCGAAGAAATATTGATGACGCCGGACAGAGAGAGAGAGAGAGAGAGAGCAGGTCAATGGTCATGCTCTTTCAGCGAGTTATCAATCTTTTCTGAATACGTGAAAATACGAAACGGCTTCATCGACACAAAGATATACATATAGCCTCGCCTCGTTATCATCAGAGTTTCTTCTCCTATCTTATCTCTCTCTCTCTCTCTCCCTCGTAGCCAGTATATCTAACATCAGAGAAACAGAGACTCGGGACAACATTTAGAGGCGTATCGTGCACAAAAGAAAAAGGAAATAGCTCGGATGACGAGCACGCACAAGTGTCTTCTGCATCATCAGCATCAACGGGGACGATGTACAATGATTTGCATGATGCATGCGTATTATGAAAAGATGAAGAACATATAATTCCTCGAAGAAAAAAAAAACAAAAAGGTATAGGAGATTATAAAATAGACGTTTATTTGTTTAACTTCTCCGTCGACTTTGATTTTGTTCCTCGATATACTCGCACGATTAATGACTCTCAAGAAATAGCGAAGCAAGTCGAGGGGAGTTAACATCTCCGATTATTTCAGTCTTATCGATTTAATTAAATTCTCAGCCTGCTTCTCTCGCGATAATATACTGATGCTGGGGAAAAGTGTTTTGTCGCGCGCAGGTGAGTAACTTTTCTTTTTCTACGTATACCTATACTTAATACTTATGCACATACGTGACGACACACGTACATCGGAGAGGATGATGCCAAAAAAATTATGAGCTTTCGAGCTTTTAAATAATATATGTATTTGTTCGTTTGACAAAATATTAAATATATATGTATTTTGTGATGTTGGCGGCTTGCGTCCTCCGGCTTCTATTTTAGTGGTTACTTGCGTCCACGATTCCGAAATATACAGCAAAAACAGAAATCACACGCTCATCGTGAGATATGTAGATAGTCTAGAAAAATAAGAGGATTGACACAGCGGAAGGCATCAGAGCAGAGAGCTTTTGGCTTACGTTTTTCAAATTTTTCACCATCAATCTCATTTCTCCATTTTAGTTTCAATACAAGTACTTGTGTATAAAAGCTATATGTATTATTCTCATGTCGAAATCATCCCGATGATGAAGAGTGAATTTTCATTCGATCGTTCGATCGATTTTATAGCACGTTTGCGCGCGAGAAGCGTCAATGACGAAAATGAAATATTGTTCACATTCGTATATATTTTATTAGTCGTCTATAACTGTAATGACAATTTCACGCCAATCAAGCTATAATTTCACGGCAGTAGACGCGCTTGATTAAACGACGAGGATTTTTATCTATACATGCATATACAAAATATACGCGTATTATAGCTTTAAAAATATTTTTCTAATATTTCTGAGAAAATAATAGACAATTTCGAGAATTACAGGTGTCGGGGAAGGAAAAATCTTGATCCCAAGAATAAGCCGTGAGAAATGGAAATGAAAGAAAGAAAGAAAAACAATGAGGGAGAGGCGTGATAGTAAAATCCTTTTACGTAAGGCAATTACATTTGACGCTTCTGGAGGCATCTCCGCCGGCTATGATGCCGTTAATTCCCCTTATTTTTATTTCACCTTTATTTGTTCCCCGTTTCACCATCATCATCATCATCAGCAATAATTTACTTGAATTTGGAAAAACTGCTCTTCACCACGGACGAGGAAGAGTTTTTATCTAGACATTTGCATACATTCTTGAAACAATGCGGTGAAAATTTCTTTTTCTTTTCAAATCCTATTATGAAAATAAGACTCTCATTCGTAGAGCCAGAGTCTATATAGTCTTACGCATGCAAATGTCGCGAGCCCCCTCGACATATTTATTCATTAGAAAGGTAATTTCAAGTCAATATTACGTATACGAGAGTAGTGCAAAAATGCGTCTATTTTACAGCTTGAAAATGACGAGTAGTTATACGCATATTCTATGCTGTAGCGCTCTTTGAAAGCAGCTATGTATATTCTTCTCACGATGAAGTAGGTTTTTTTTATCGTCGTCAGGTATAGCACTTTCATATTTGGATTTCGGGTGGAAAAAAACGTTAATAGAGAGGCAGGCCCTGCACAGCGCACATTGGTATACATAGAGAAGGAAATTACGCGATCGACTCACCGGAAAATATGTCAGTTGCACACACGCGACGACGATGACGGCCGTTGACAAAATTTCACAGAGTTTGCGGCGCACGATTGAAAAGAAAATGAGAAAAAGATAAAAATAAAGGGATGAGCCTCATCTACCGAAAACAGTTGAACTCAACTCGCAACAGAGTTGATGAAAAAATAACAAGTTTACTCGGAGAGGAGGAACTGTGTCAAAATCCACGTGGTGATCGAAGCGGCAGAAGGAACGACGCGCAAAACAATCCGCAAGTGAGGAGAGCTCGCTGCTCACTGAACGCGTTTTGCGTTTTGCCTTTTGCCTCTGCCGCGGACGGACAGTCCGACTGTTGGTTCTCTCCTCGCTCCCCGCCTCCTCATCCCCACTCCATCGTCGTCGTCGCCGTCGTCTCGATATCATCGTGACAACAATCGTGGGACGTTCCACCGCGATAAAACGTTATTATTGCTACGAGCAATAATCTATACTTATAAAACTGCTCATTTCATTTATTTCCTTTACAAGTATTAAAAGTTGAAAATTTCAATCAAGCGCTGCTAAAAGAGACTCAATAAATAAATAATCTTGTCATAATTCTCGTCTTCCAATTGTGCATATATCGACACGAATGTTCCACTCATCCTCTATCTACATACATATATGTAACATAGCGGCCGGCTAATATAGTTGACGTTCATCTCATCATTCGTTATAAATGTTAAAATAGATGATCGCGTCGTACATACATATCGCGAGAGATCTATTCGAGGTATATCGTATACGCTTATTATAGAGGAAAACAGCGGCGAAGGAGGCAAACATCGAGGGGTACAGTAAGAAAGTTGAGATCTCGCGCATATTGCATAAAACATGATGGAGGGGATGCGATCCCTGAATTTCGGATTTCCTCGAAGAAAACTTTCGAGTGTATCAATTTCGTTCTTTTTCCGGTACTCTGTGCGATAACGACGCCCCCTCTCCTGCGCCGGGAATAATAAAAAATTTGTAGCTTTTATTCGATCATTAGCACGCGCGCCTTCATCATTTTTCTCATGACTTTATTTCATTGAAGGGAGAGAGAGAGAGAGAGAGAGTTTTGAGGAAAGCGAACTAAAGCGAAGAAGGCTCTTGGTCCGACATGCGTGCGTGATTATATTTTTATCAGGTGTTTCGAGGTGAATGCAGTCGTTAAGATAAATATTATTGTGTGTGTCACGGATCGGGTGGAAGCGTTTCGCGCGCAATATCCGGCGCTAGACCGCAAAAGCGAGTCTCATCGTCGTCGGCGGATTGTCAAACACGTCGAATCAACGTGCATATACATTATTATTGTGTGTGTATTTCCTCAAATGCGCGTACTTGCAAAAACAGGCCTTTTAAACAAAAATATTAACAAACTTATCTCAACGAGGACAATTTTCACATATTTACGAGTGTTTTCGACGAGCGCTTTTTAAATATACGAGATAATTTATCGCGCCAAGGTCTTGCGAGCACTTTTCAAGCTTTTACTGCTGATGAATTGCCTTTCAAACGAGCTATTCGTCGTCCCTGCTCTCCTCATATACCCTCCCTCCCCCTGACCCCTGCACGCATGTACGTACATACGTATGCATGTATACGCGTATATGTATATGATGTATAATATACAGAATCATCCCCATCAGCATATCCAGCAGCACCGCGATCATGTTCGCTTTTATTTCCTCATGAAAATATCAACAGCACATTTCATTCCCGCGAAAGCTTCACGATCAATGTGTGCATTCATTTTTATATAAACATTTTCATGAAAATTCAATTTCGACTCGTGTGTGTTTTTTTTTTTTTTCTCAACAAAAGTCCTCCCGTGTATGTTTACTCACCGGTGTTTACCAATCGAGAGAGCACCAAGTTGATGCGCATATGTAAACATATTATGTATCTCTGACTGATTTTGTGCGAGAAAAACATGTGATGCTGCGCGAGAGAGAGAAAGTTCCTCTTCTATATCGAACGGGTCTCCGCGGATTCCCACTTGTTCGTCATTTCTTGTACTCCCGAGTGATGGCGTACGCGATTCGTGTGTAGAACGCTCGCGGATATAAAACCATCAAGTGTATACATTCAAATAAAAGATGATGCCTCTATTAGGAATAAAAAACCATAGACTAGCTGCTTCGAGTGACACGAGGAAATAAAAAGATTTACACGTGATTTTTTATTACATATATCGCTATATAGACATGAAATCATTTTTATTTGATAATTACAAATATGTAAATATAATTTGAATTTTTTCATCGAAAGAATATCGGGAAATGGTACAATAAGCTGTGTAAAAAATGTGTCAACCGCGTGAGAATTGTCCCATCGGCGAATCGAGCCGTATGCATGGTTACCGCGAGGATCATCAAGTAAATCATGTAAAAAAGAACGTTTCGATGATGATTGCTGATGGAAGAAAAAATTTATTGCGCCGAGAGTGATGATGGTTCGATTCCCACGAGTACGTACAAGTTTTGTAGCCATAACGGTTGAGATCTGAGATTTCGAATTTTAATTTTTTTCTCTTTAAAGAGAAGCCATGCCTCCCTGTCGCTCTCCGATCTGGGTCCCCAATCGGAAGTGGGAGCGAATGCTTTCTTCCACTGTTGCAGGAAGGGTAAATGTCGATTTCTCAAAAGAGCATGAATAGCCCAGAGGGGTATTTGCCCTACGGCGAATATCAGAATTAACATCCCGGCTGTATGCGCTGTCCACGGGAATGAGGCGTCTCTGTACTTGAGGGGCTGGAGAGTTGCAACGGTATAGATAAATATGGTTATCAATATGAGGGGAGTTGCCAAAAACCAGCAGAATCTCCAGTAGACGCTTGCTTTTTTTCCCAGCATGAATTCAACGTCGTCGAGAAAATTTTCAAATCCGTAGATCCAGATGAAGCCGATGATCTCGAAGGAGGCAAGAATGAAAACGACGGATGACGTTCCGTAATAATCGACGAGCGTCAGAATAAATTGCCCTCCCTGAAAATAATGTATAGTAAGACGAATTTTATCTATACTTCATATTTTTACTTTTTTTTTTCGTCATTATACATATAGTTGTTGTTATTTGTGGAGAAAAAAAAAAAGAAAAAGCCGTACGGGAGTTATGTAGACGAGTCCAACGACGAAACCGATGCAACAAGTCGGATACATGACTTGCCAATATTTCAATCGTGGAAATTGATCGATTATGGTGCTTATTATACTACCGTTCATCGCTACCGCGCTGCCAACTCCGAGGACGAACATCATGAGGAAAAATAGGACCGCGAAGAACTGAAAGATCGATCTTTGATTACATATTGTATTTTAGTTTTATACATATTATTATTATTTATAAAAAAAAAAAATGATGATCAAGTTGAACCTGGGGGAGGATGGTAAATTTGGCAATCGCATCCGGATAAGAGACAAAAGCGAGGCCAGTTCCCGTTTGAACAACGGACGAAATATTATTCGTTCCCATCTCGTGGGCAAGATTTCCCAAAATTCCAAATATCGTACAACCGGCCATCATGCTCGTCAGCGTGTCCAGGCTCGTTACAATTAAAACGTCTCTGCAAATATACTTACATGAGATGCAAAAGATGATGTAACAAAAAATATATATACATATATATAAGTACAATAACATACCTGTGAATATTGTGATTGAAGTGATTGTGGGAGGAATAAGTGATGATTGCCCCGAAACAAACGGAAAGGGAGAAGAAGCATTGAGTTACAGCGGCGTACCATACCGAGGGTTCCAATAATTTTTCCCACTTTGGGATGACGAAAAAAAGTATCCCGTCGAGCGCACCGTCGAGGGTTACCGCTCGAATGAGCAAGCTTATCAAAACGACATATGGAAAAATGGCCAAAAAGTATGATGCTTTGCCCGTGCTTTTTATTCCTCGTACGAGAATGAGGCCGACGCATAACCAGCTGCCGAGCAGGCACAGGACCAATTCCCAATTTGGCACTCCAATTCCATCATCGATATTCTCGACTTCCTTCAGAACGATCCTCATAAAATATAATTCTGCGGAGCTCTGTCTCGTCATCATCGTTTCGTTCGTTCTCACTGTTTCTCTAATGCTGTTGCCCGAGTCGACACAATATTTTGGCCAGTCGTCGCGACACCGCGACCACGGGAGCTCGCTCGCGAAAGACGCGATCAAATAAAAGAGATTCAGAGCCATCAGGCAAGAATAATAAGTTACGAGAGCTACAGTTGAGCACAACTGAGCCCATCCGATACCCGCGCATCCTGGCGATACGTGCCAAACCTTTATCGATGTCCATCCGGAAAATTGACCGACTATCATCTCGAGATAGTAAAAGGGCTTTCCAACCAGTATAAGAAGTATTATGTACGGAATGAGAAAAGCTCCGCCCCCATTCTCGTAAGCGGTAAACGGGAATCTCCAGATATTTCCGAATCCTACCGACATTGCCACGCACGACATTAAAAATTCAATGCTATTGTTCCATCCTTTTGTTTTGTTTTTTTCACTCTCCGCCGGCGCCACATCATCATCATCATCATCGGCATCGTTGTTGCTCTTTCCTCTTTTTTTCTCGTCCTCATCAGCATCCTCGAAATAAGCCTCATTCTCATAGCTCATGCTCATCGCCGATTAATCCTGTCAACATATTTTCCATCATCAATGAAAAAACCTTATTTATTTTATTATTAGTTTCTCAGCATCGAAATTTACCTGATCTCTCTGGCGCCTGATGATGTTTTCTCGACGAAAGGATTATTAAAAATTATAAATTTCGATTATTTTCTGCTTCTTTATATTTTCTTCCAGCGCTTGACCTTCGAGATGCATGACACATTCGCCGACTTATTTTTCATCGATTTGATCCCCAGCACGCACCCATACACATACACGTTTATTCTCAGTTTCACGCAGAGCGATACACTTATTTACACACTCATCTCTGATGATGTTCATTCCATCCGTATACAATTATATATTATAGAGATTTTCCGCTCCTTCCTCTCCTCGCGGCGGAGCCTTGAAATTTATTCAACTATACTCTGATGCTGCTGTAATTGATGATGACTCTTGATTTTCTATATTAAAAAACCGCATCTCCGATAGTTGAACAATACGAAAAAGACGCGCCGCGGAGGACTAATATGATATTACTCGTCTCTCATCGCTATGCGACTCGATCGAGATTCCACTTGGCCGTGTGATATATATATTACTTGTTCGACGTATACACTCTACTATATATAATAATTCCTATACAATAGCTATAACAATAAAGGAAAAACGATGAAAATTTATGTCTATATATATACACGTGTAGTCTGTATATAGGTAGGTGTTTTATCTGTGCACAAGATGGAGAGTCGCGTTTCTCGCCGTCATCAGCCGTAAATTGAGAACATTCGCGTGATTCTCTTGGATTTTATTTGATAAGAAACTTTGAAGCAAAATCGTCGTTATTTTATTTATCTCGTCAAAACTCGCTGCTCGAGCGGTGTATAAACGTGAATTTTGCCTCGAGCCTGCGCCGCGATTGTCATCAGGGAGATTATATAAATACTTATATATCGCTGATGTCTGCTAGCTCATCATCTCTTTAATCCACGTGTGCCGAGTACTTTTCTAATATCTTGGACAAACCGCGACGATGATGATGAATCTCATCTGATGCTGCTGATGAAATGAAATTATGTCGGAAGCGGAACAGCGTCGGTCCGATGAAAGCATCATCAGCCTCGAAAAGTCTACGTTACGAGAATCATCATCGGGAAAAGTCAAGACGAACGATGATGAGAATGAAACAACGATGATGAATTATTTAACGAAAGCACCGGAAGAATCGATAGGTTATGAAGGTTATAATAACGATGATGACGAGACGGGTGCTTACGTCTCGTCATCGAAAATAACGCCGGATATTAATATTGAGGATCGCGCTATCGATGATGAATTCGAAATAATAACTCTGGTGGATAAAGTCCCAATCGAAAAATCATCGCGGCTAGTGCATTCCGAAGATTTCGAAGAGGAGCGAATTATTTGTTTTCTACGGGATAAAGGAATCAGCGAGTATTTCATTTGTAGGCTCTTGAAAAATGGCCTCTCTGAAGGTCACGACAGATTTTTACGTTCTCTTGGTGTAACGAGCAAGGAATTGGCTCAATTTCAGTGGAAAAAGAGATTTGACGGAAAATTTTGTAAACTTGACGAAAGCAGGATCGACGATACCCTCGGCATCGATCCCGACAATTTATACTTGAAAAAACACTTTGGATTTATTTTGATGCAAGCTCTCAAAGAGCTAGTGAAAAAGAAGCCGCGGGATCCGTTCGAGTTTCTCGGCAACTGGTTAATCAGGTGCAGAGTTTCCGAAGAAAGGGAAAAAAGGAGAAAGCAATTCCAAAGCGCTGAGAGCGATTCGGTACAACAGTTTTTATAAAACTATAACGTCAATAAGATTTTACCTTTTTTTAATTATACTCGATATTCTTTACAGTATTGTATTGCGATAATGTGTGACAAAAAGTTGAAAACAAAAAACAACGTAAAATGAATATTTATATTTACAAAAAATGTATTTCGGCAGGAAGCGGCCGTGCCGATGATTGCCGAGGAAGAATTTTTTCATGAAAAATCGAATTACGAAGGATGAAACGATACAAGAGGAAACATTTGAAAAAATAAAAATAAATAAATAATATTTTGTATATGCGTATGTGGTGTATAAATTGGCGATGCTGACGTGATATTTGGTCTCGATCCGATCAAGATGAATAATATAATCACAGAGAAATATTTTGCTCATCGCGTCATACATATGCATATGTTGTACGCATGTATGCGGACGTGCGTAATAATACTGAAGGAACGTTCGATATACATATCTTAAGTGATGTGCAATTGGCAAAAAAGATGCAGCGTGGAAGAGGTAGTTTTCGAAATAGAAAAATTGTTTCGTTCACATCAATTTTTCCTCCCGTCCAGTGAGAACGTAGAAAATCTGTTTTATCCTCGAGCTGGTGCGTTTGTCGCGTTTCTTCTGCATCGTCTCTTTGTACTGCCGCCAAGCTGCGTGGCGAGTCGGACTTCGCGGACCCCAGCTCGCGATTGGGACAAAAGCGGCTCTGAACATCTGTACCATTTGATGAAAAATCCGCCGAGAAAATGTTTAATGAGCATATCTATTGCATGTATACATATATAGATGTAATATTTTAGTCTAATAGTGATTTACCTCGGGAACGCCCAAATGTCTCTTGTTGAAAATAGCGTACGCCATCCAAAATGGAATTTGCAGACCTCCGAATGCCATAAGAGTCCAGCCAGCAGCTTTTTATTTTCATCATCAAATGTATTTATAATAAGTTTGATTTCTTTGAAAAAACAACAACAATAACTTACCATAAGCGCTCGGAGGATAATAAACTCCCGCGTAAGTCAAAGGTGTGAGTGTTGCGATTGTGTAAATGAGAATAGCAGCGAGCAAAAGTGGCGTGACGATTCCCCAACAGAAGCGCCAATAAATGGTAGGTCGTCTCTTGAGCATGAATTCGACATCATCGAGGAAATTCTCCATCCCGTAGACCCAAAAGATACCAGTTATTTCCATGGTGGCGAGAAGGAAAACGATGAAGGAAACGGCGTAATAATCAACGAGACCGAGAATGAATTGACCTCCCTGAAATCGAGATTAATAAAAAGTATTTCAATATTATTTATATTTAGTGTATTTTTGTTGAATAATAGTGGAACTCACGGGGGTACAGTAGACTGTGCCGGTAACGAATCCAAATATCGAAGTACCGAGTACGACGTGCCAATGCTTCCAAGTTGGAAATTGATCGCAGATAATGGTAATAATACCGCCGGCGAGTGCAATGGCACTACCGATCCCGAGAACGAACAGCATGAGAAAAAAGAGAAAGGAGAAGAGCTGATGATGAAGAGAGAACGTGTTCCGGTCATGTTAATATATCAAATTTATCTAATACATATGTGTATTATGTCTGTATGTGCATGTATTACCTGAGGTACGAGGGTAAATTTGGCTATCGCGTCGGGGTAAGAGACAAAGGCGAGTCCCGTTCCGCTACGCACGACCGTGCTTATGTCATTGGAGCCTGTTTCGTGAGCCAAATTACCAAGGATACCGAAACTGGTGACACCGGCCATGAGGCTCGTAAAAGTATCGAGAGTCGTCACGACCATTGCATCTCTGCGCATATCAATTTTATGTACATACGTATTTGAAACCCATCAGAGATGAGATATTTCTTAATTAAAGATAATAAAACCTGTAAATGTTGTGTTGAAAGTCATTGTAAGAGGAGTACATGATGACGCCTCCGAAGCAAACGGAGAGGGAAAAGAAGCACTGAGTCACGGCGGCGTACCAGACCTTTGGTTCGAAGAGCTTCGACCAGTTTGGTTTTATGAAGAAAATTATTCCATCGAGAGCACCTTCCAGCGTGACGGCTCGAATCAGCAGCGCTATCATTATCAAGTACGGAAAGAGGGCAAGAAAGTAGGAAGCCTTTCCAGAGCTCTTTACTCCACGCGCGAGGACCCCGAAGACGCATACCCACGCGATTAATAAACAAATGGTCAATCGCCAGTCTGGAATCCCGATTCCGTTATCGATCTGCGATTTTTCATTCAAAACACTTTTCCTGCGAGAGAGACATACAATTTGTTTTTTTTTTCTCAATTATTATCTAGATACAATGTATCAAGGCATCAGAGCTCCCATGTTACAAGTGTATGTATAAAAAAATATACTGACGAAAAATATAATTCAGCCGATGATCTTCTCTTATTGTTGATCGTTACATTAATGTTGATCGATACATCATCATCATCATCATGAAGCTTTCCAGAATTTACGCACGCGTCGGTCCATTCGGGTTCGCATCTTGACCACGGTAGCTCCGATTTGAAGCTAGACAAGAGATAAAAGAGCGTGATCGACATAAGAGAACAGTAGTAGGTACCAACCGCGAGCATCGAGAACATCTGGGCCCATCCGACTCCCCGAAAGCCAGGATTTATCGCCCACATTTTCACAGAGGATTTACTCGTAAATTGTCCCATTATCATTTCCAGATAATAAAATGGTTTTCCGACCAAAAAAAGTACAATTATGTACGGAATCAAGAAAGCTCCACCACCATTCTCGTAAGCGGTGAACGGGAAACGCCAGACGTTTCCCAGCCCGATCGACATCGCTATGCACGACATGAGAAATTCAATTCCGTTTCCCCAGGTCGGACGATTCTCTTCTTCCTCATCAGCATCGCCGTCATCGTCCCTCATTGTCCTTTCCAACACGACCTGCCGTTACCATCGCATCAATATATTTTATACTAAAATACACGCATAAATATTGAAATAGAGCGCTAGCAGAGCATATATTATCTATTTTACCATTTGCTCGAGATTATTCCTTTCCGGGGTTTTCATTATTCTTATTTCATCCTGCTTTTCCGATGCTGCTCCCCCAACGCCACTGGTCGCGTAACCGAATGATGAGTTGTGGCCTCCCCCATCAGCAGCCCGACTTATTCTTTCGCCATCATCAGCATCTACGATGCAGATACCGTGCGACGATCTGCTTATTTTCACTCCCTCGTCTCCGATGAATCCAGGATTCTCTTTTCCCACCTGCGTGTACACACGCACGTTTTATAATATCGTTACATCATATGTATACACATAATAGAGAGATTCTCAAAAACTCTCGGAGCAGCTTTAGACCACGTGTGTATTGCATGAAGAAAATTCTTGGCCCGCCGGGAATTGATCGTCGATGCGCCTTCGAAGCGAAACGTGAAAGAATTTTTTTTTTAATCATATCGAGAATATTCTCTTAATTGCGTAAGTAAATGTCGAGACTGCGCACCGATCGATGAAATTTTCGAGTTGAGGGAGGGGGGCAGGCTCTCCTCCAGAAAGGAATTTTTTTATACAAAAAATAAAAGCTAAATATTGAAGTTTATTCTGAAACCTTCTTTTCAAATTTGCAAAATAGGTAATCTGTGTGTATGCGCGGCATATGTATGTACGTACATACAAAAACGTTTCTAATGAAAAAACGAACCTCTTTCGATACCATGATATTTCCTCTATCGCGTTGATTCCGATGATGATGATGATGATGATGATGATGCCTTAACAGTAGATATCGCTTTTGTCGTCGCGTCTTTTATTTTCTTCAACTTTTACTTTTTTTATTTCATAAAAATTGTAGTATAATTGACAGTCATTTCCGGGTGAGACGTAAAAATATATTAATAATATAGTAAAATGAATTAAATAAGATGGATAATTCAAGAGGTAGACTTCTTCCCGTCTACTTGAACTCCGAGCACCAACTGACACCGCGATCACTCGCTCAATCGGTCTGTTGCGGTTACATTTTGCGTTTAAAAAAGAGAAGAAAAGAAAGAAAAAAAAAAAAAGGTAACAACTCGAGGTAGAGGGAGACGCCGCGGTGCGAAAGAGACACGCGGCTGCACACGCCGCGGATACGAAAAAATTATTCAAAGACTGTACAATAGATCCTCATCCTGAAGCGATGCCAACTTTTGTCATCTCCAATCTGCTACATATTTTATGTGTAAAAAACAACCTTTTTTTAATTAATTATAATCAATAGGTATATGCGCCCATGTATACATATAGGTATATATATCCAGATTGAAAGAGTCTCCGATGTTCAAGTATAACATCTCCGCGCGCATCATCACCAATCATTTTCTTCATGCTCTCTCGCTCAACTGTGTCATTGACAACCATCAGTGTTTGCATGTCATGTAAATAAATATGCGTACATAAGCCGCATCGTACGGATTGCGAATGCAAAAGCGTGTAATATTTTGTCAAGAGGAGGGGGGGTCGCCGCGTTCATTCATTATACCTATACTTCAAATACACCGGTGAAAGTGCGAAATCAAAATGAATCTTTCAAAAATTCGCTCTCAGCACAATTATACTTGAATTTTTTATTTTCTTTCATCTTTCCATCAGCATCACATATCCTCTATTATTACATACATATATGTACAATATCGATCATCCGACAATGACATGTTTCATAAAAATTAACTCTCATCTTATTTTATGAACTTCATTTATTCCTCACACATATGTCTCATCGTTGCACGGAGCGACACTCCATTTCTTATTTTATTTCAATCAGTACAGTTTATACCTACATAATACACGTATACTAATAATATACGTGTATGTGTGTCGATATATTTCATCGGAATTTCTCATCTCGGCATAATAATATGACTCGTTACGAATTTTCCGCCGATACGTCCTCCCCCGGGTTTATTATCTACAAAAATTGAAACACGTCCGCGAGCGATACGTGAAAATATTCCATTTTTCATTTTCTTTCATCATCAAAAACGATAATGCAAAGAAAAGATAAAATATACAATATACCGCGCGCGCAGTTATTCTTTTTATCCTTTGAAACTATATACATATTAATGATTTTTTTCGAAAGTTGATTCGCGGCTCTGAAAGAATAAAATTTTTATCATCATTTTACACGTTCAGTTCGTAGACGCGATGCTTTTATTTCTCCACTCTCGTATATGCAGCCATCTTTTGTCACATACAATAAGTATAGATATATAATATGTTTTTTTGGAAATTGGCAACTTGGATTTAAATAAAATGTATGCCTGAAGTACATAAATTAAAGACCGGACGTTCAAGTCAGAAATGAGACTTGAATTTTAGTTACGTGTCCGGCTTCCGATGATGAAGATTCCCTCGTGTCCCGTCTTCTTTTTACTTTCCGCATCCGTGTCAATTGTACCTATATCTCTTTTGTCTAATGTAAAATACACACCATTGTTTATTGTATATGCCTGCATCTGATAACATATATATTGTACATTATTCCGTATATGTTATATTTGACTGCTTCCTCTGTTTTTTCCGAAAATTTTTTGTTATTTGCTTCCGGCATTAGTCAGAGAATCATTGTCGTAAAAGTTGATACGTCCGAGGTCCTGAAAAACAGAGTTATAGCACAGATTTTGCCCGTCAAAAAGTAAAAACGAATCAAAAGCCCGCCCCTCATCATACACATACGCACGTGTGCTTGTACTGCCCGATTCTTGAAATTGAAAAAGGACCTTCAAATATTTTGTATTATGATGTGCTCACGCACGATGGTGACGATCAACATATGTATATCAGATTTTCGCATACGAGACCTCTGTATGTATTATATTATAACAATATTAACCAGTTAGGAGCGGATTTATCCAGACACTCATTCGTTGGTAAATATATGTGAGCGCGGAGACTTTCACCCACGAGCAAGATTCTCAGGCCCTTCCTCGACTCAAGGTTCCACTCGTAAAAACGCGTTCCAATCGTTGCGGCGCGCTCTCTATAATTCCTCTCCCGCATCGCTCCACAGCTCTAAAACGCCGTATATATTTTATTGCTTTATTCCGAACTTTTATACATTTTTCTTCTCTTCTCTCAACTCACCTCTACAGACATCATACACACGCGGTACAAACAAGAGAGTCGCATCTCGGAAAAAAAATAATAATCCTCCGTCTAAGTACATCGTTCGCATTATAAGCTTAGAAAATATCAAATCTTATCTCTGCTTTTTTATATTTTTTTTTATACACGTATACCGCGCATGCGAGTGCGGTTCAACAAAAACCAGTACATACACACCGTTTACCTTTATTTTCTCTATTTATTACTCTACATGTACTTACCCCCCTTACTTAACATTTTTTGTTATTCGTTCGTCGACGACGACCTCTGTAGAGACGATCTACAAATCTTTGACGATTCGAATGTGTGTGTGTGTGTGTGTGTGTATACCGACTCTCGATAACGTTTTTTTGGCTCTCATCCTTTTCGACGATCGATTATTCAAACATATTTTAGACATTTTCTCTCTCTCTCTCTCTCTCTCTTATGTTGAGAAAAATTGGAAAATTACAAATATAGAACTCATCCGGCTGTTGCGAATTATGTAAAGTCGGCGCGCGCAAATGGAACGATGCGCGATTCCGCGTTCGCGCGGCGAATGGGCGAATACATTTTATTATATTCTTCAACTCTCCAGCTCTCTCTCTCTCTCGAGATTAAATACTGTGTTTCCGTGCGACATCTACAGTCGGAAAAGTCCGTTACGTCGATATGACGTTCATTTCTGTCTTGACCCCGGGCGGCCCATATTCGAGAATAAGAACAATTCTCTCGTAACTGAATATACACGCTTCTCAAATATCGTTCCGAGATCTTTGGAATATTCTCTTGGTACTTGCGAGACGAACGACGCGGTTCATCGTCGAGTGATCAGTTGTTCTCGCGCGCACTCTCTATTCTTACTATCCTTTATCGCGTCGTCTGCTCAGTCCGCTAGATAAAGAGAAGCCGCCGAGAGTCGAAAGGTTTTCGTTCTCTTTTTCAAACGGACAAACATCGCGAAGACGTGTTCCACTCTACGAAAATTTTAATAAAAGGAGCTAATCCCTCTGTACCTGCTTCCCCGTTATTCCCATTTAATATATTGCGGTGAGGTGTGTTGTATATTCGTGACGTGAGATCATCGCTCATTACCGCATATTTTTTTTCTTTCTTTTTTTTTTGTTTGGCGAAATATAATCCGAACGGCAATGTCGCGCGCTAGATTAAGAAGCGTCGCTGTGGTAGGTGGAATTTCACGTGCTTGGGAACACGGCGGCAGACCTTACGCCGTTGACAGCACAGCGGGGGTAAGCGATGCAGCTTCGAGGGGCCTCGAGAACGCTGGAGCGCTCTCCCCGTCTCTAGTACGCCCGTTGACCGGTGCACGTCGTTACGTTTCTACTCGAGCTGCAATGTCGACCTCCGCGACTGACAGAACTCTGACAGAGGACAATGTTTACTCGAATCTTCGGCGTATGGAATACGCCGTACGAGGGCCGCTTTTATTACGAGCTCTCGAAATCGAAAAGGAATTGCAAAAGGTCAGTCGTTGCTTATTTTCATCAATCATCATATATTTCTTCAAACAAGCTGGAAAACTCCGAGGAATATCTTATCTTTACATTCTCTTTGTTTTTTTTTCCATTGATCGAGCAACCGCGCGCGTATCGCTCGAAAAATACATTTTAAGATACATTGATCGATCTCATCGGCATTGAACTTTTTAAGAGAAAAATATGGATTATGCGACTAGAGTATAGCACGATGAGCTAGCTCGTATAAAAGATATATAATACTGATCATCATCAGGTGGTATACAAAATGTGATAATTAACTGCGTCACTTTGATGCTTATATTCGCGTTTACGTCTATTTGTACGTGTAGGAGCTCTACACACGCGCCGCGCATCATTATTATTTTTCCTGACAAAATAATGTACGTGTGAGCCGCAATATACAACACGTCGAGATTCCCCTCTCCACGCAATTACGTACAGAGAGGTTTGTATATACATACACATGTATGTATGTTCTCTCTCTGTTAACTTTAGAAAGATCGTACGGGGGGGAGGGGGGTGGGGGGAAGAGACGACGGAAGGAGCTAAAAAAATATATCGCACACAAAATAGATTTTTTCGCCTCTGCCTCTGTGTGTAGAATGTATTTCCCTCATCCATACTTTTTTTCCTTTCGCGTCGAACACGAGAGATAATGATAATTTTTTCACAAACGGATCATCGGCGGCGCGTTTAGCTATCGCTTCATCTATTATCGTTCGAAAACTTAATTTTATTGCTCATCGTTATACTTTATTTCATGTACAACACAGATATACATATAAGTCGTATATTTGAGAGCTTATTTGTTTTTCTCTTGTCATGATCAGGGAGTCGAAAAGCCATTCAAAGAAGTGATAAAAGCGAATATCGGGGATGCTCACGCAATGGGTCAACGTCCAATAACGTTTCTCCGTCAAGTTTTGGCTCTGACGGTCTCGCCGGAGCTTCTGGAGGATCCTCGATACCCCGAGGACGCGAAGAAGCACGCGCGGGAGGTTCTCGGCGGGTGCAAAGGATGCAGCGTCGGTTCGTACTCCGAGTCCGCCGGTATCGAAATAATCCGGAAACACGTTGCAGATTACATCACGAAACGAGACGGCATATCGGCTGATTACAAAAATATTATTTTGTCCAACGGAGCTTCCGATGGAATTAAGGTGAGTATGATTCGAGCGAGCGAGCGAATGAACAAAAGATGATGAAATATTTACGGGGGAATCGTTTATTGCAGTGTTTTCTCAAATTATTCAATGAACACTTGAATGGTAAACCTTCGGGAGTCATGATCCCGATTCCGCAGTATCCGCTCTACTCGGCGGCGCTCGCTGAATTCGGTCTCGAGCAGATTGGCTATTATCTCAACGAGGAAAATAAATGGGCCCTGGATATTCCCGAGCTTGAGCGCTCATACGCGGAATCATTGAAGAGTTGCAACCCTCGCGTGCTGGTCGTAATAAATCCTGGAAATCCAACGGGACAGGTCTTGACTAGGCAAAATATTGAGGACATCATTAAATTTGCCCAAAAAAATCGCTTATATCTGCTTGCCGACGAGGTATATCAGGATAACGTTTATGACAAGGACAGCGCTTTTCATTCGTTCAAAAAAGTAATGACCGAAATGGGACCACCCTACAGCAATATGGAACTAGTCTCATTCATGTCCGTCTCGAAAGGTTTATTTCATTATTTTATCGAAATAAATGTATTTATAATATACAAAATAATGTCTCTCTCTCTCTCTCTCATGATGCAATATGCTATGTGTATGATTTAAGGATACATGGGTGAGTGTGGACTCCGAGGTGGTTATGGTGAATACGTAAACATGGATCCGAAAGTAATGGCCATACTTTCGAAATCGATATCCGCGATGTTGTGCCCGACGGTTCTTGGACAAGTGGCGATGGGCGTTGTCGTCAATCCGCCGAAGCCCGGTGACCCATCCTACGATTTGTTTGCAAAAGAAAAAAGCCAAGTGTTGCAATCGCTGGCCGAACGCTCGAGGCTCGTTGTCGATACTCTTAATAACATCGAAGGATTCAAGGTTCGATAAAAACAACAATAACCCTTAATAATGACGATGGATGATTTTATTTTCTCTTCTTCTTTTTCAGTGCAATCCATCGATGGGAGCAATGTACGTTTTTCCTCGTCTCTATCTTCCGGAAAAAGCGATAAAAGCTGCAAAGGCCGAAGGCAAGGAACCCGATGTATTCTACGCATTCAAATTGCTCGAGGCGACGGGGATTTGCGTCATCGCCGGCTCGGGTTTCGGCCAGAAACCCGGCACCTATCATTTTCGCACGACCATTCTGCCCCAGAAGGATAAAATAATAACGATGCTCAACAGCCTCAAACAATTTCACGAAAAGTTCCTCAGAGAGTACAGTTAAAAAAACATTGGACGAGTTTATCTGAAAACGAGAAAGATGTGCATTTTTCAAAATCTCTCAAAGAGGAAAGGTGGTGAACCATTTTCACCGCGATCGTCGCGAGTTATTCAACACGCTTATTACTTTTTTATAACAAAATTATTCAATTATTTTCACGTATCGCTCGCATCGATCATTACTGTTTGTTTATTTGTAAATAGCAACACACAGGGGGGGGGGGAGAGAGAGAGAGAGCCTATCATTCAATATGTTTACACGTAGTTGCGGCAGCAGACAGATCGGGAGTTGTTTGCACGTTCTTCTTACTCATTTTACAACAACAATAAATACTTGATTGAGATAAGAATGTTGATTGAGAAAGCAGCAAAGATTTTTATTACGTACCTTTTATGACCATCAATAATCTAATTTAGAAGCTGTATGTACTATACATCGCACCATCATCGAGCTAAGAATCATCAATCGCGAACTATACAGGACCGATGGGGTATGTAATTTTTATGAAATAACATGGCAATTGAGATACAATTGAATGGAAAAGAAAAAAAAGAGAGACATGAAAAATAGAAGATGGTTGTTGATCGCGATTATTATATATGCATGTATACATTTTCAGATCTCAGAGATCGTTGGACAACCTCTCGATCTCTTGGACGAAGAATCGCATGTCGGTCTCGTTGAGCGATGAATTCTGAAGGACGAGTCTGAAGAAATTGGGACGACCGCGGAGAGGTTGATACGTAACGAGCATACTTCCGGCCTTGACCATGCGTTCCTTGAGGGCTGGAGCGATCTTGCGGAGAGCCTCGTTGAGTCGCTCGCCGGAAAAGTGACGTTTCGACTCTGGAAGATACCAGAAGCAAACGTTCGTGCACTCGGGTTCCTGCAACAATTTCCAGCCGGCCCGGTGGCGTATGAGATTCGTAAATAATTCCGAGAGCTCAAAGACCCGGTCGACGTGCTGCTCGAGACCGTTGGTTCCCTTGGCTTTCCACATGAACCAAAATTTGAGAACGTCCGCTCTGCGTCCACACTGTACGTGCTTGTCACCAGAGTCGTACGAGGTGTCGTAAAATTTGTCCGGCTGGAAGAGATAAGAGGCGCGAGAGCTGTGAGCCGATTCCAGGAGATTTTCGCGTCGAACGAGAAGAGTCGAGCACTGCTGAGGCGCGGCCAACAATTTGTGGGGATTCCACGTTACGGAGTCGGCCAGCTCGATCCCGTCGAGGAGAGAGCGATGCTTCCTCGAGACGAGGGCTCCGCCGCCCCATGCCGCGTCGACGTGCAGCCACATGGAGTTTTTTTCGCAAACACGGTGGATATCTCTGATGGGATCGAAAGCTCCGAGGACGGTAGTTCCAGCGGTCGCGGATACCATCAGAGGAATCGAGCCCTCCTCGAGGACACTCTTGATTTTCTTCTCGAGATCGGTCACTGACATTTTTCCACGGGAATCTACCTCAACGGTGCGAACGTTGCTCGTCCCGATCCCCATAAAGGCCGCCAATTTTTTCACCGAATAGTGAGCATCCTCCGAAGTGAATATTATCAGCTTCGGTAGACCGGACAATCCAGTTTCCTTGATCTCTGGATATTTTTCATGTCTGGCGAGATTTATCGCGTAACCGTTTGCCATCGAACCTCCCGGGCAGAAAATCCCGTCGCCCTTTCCATCCGGCCAGCCGACTATTATTCTCATTTCCCGAAGTATCTCTTCCTCCATTACGGAAAATACTGGCGAGACTTCGTACGTGTATACCGATGGATTGAGCGCATCCGTAAGCCACTGGCCCATCAAGCCGTAAGGATCGAGGCTCGAGAACAACTGATTGACGAAGCGGGGATGTCCAGTCTTTACGCTGTACCTTATGATCCGTTGGGCCGCTCTCAAAAGATCCTCGTGAGAAACTCCTTCGCCCTTCGGGATTTCCAAATCTACCGCTTCTCTCAAATTCCGAGGCTCCACCCACTCGACGACTCGAGACTGACGGGAAGTACCCTGAAACGATACGTTATTTAACTCTCTCTCTCTCTCTTTCTCTGTCACTCGGATTATCGCTCGATATTGCGAGAACGCAACATTCATTCCTCGAGCTGCTGCTCCGCGAGGTAATAACGCAATTCTTTGCAGCAAACTTCAACATTGCCTCACATATATTAGCGGGAGTTATTATACGAAGAGGGGGGAGCGACGAAAGGCTCCGCATCGCGTCAACTTTTTCGTTATTCCACCATCATTTTTCTTATCGTCGCTAAACATATTACATATAATATTTTATATACGAACAATGCGAATAAGCGTCGGCAAATATATTTGAAATACTTTTTTAATAATATATATATATATATAATACACGTGATGCAAACTGACCTTAAAAACGGCATCTTCGAGGATAATCTCGAAGAAGTCGCGAAGAAACTTTTCGTGATTTTCTCTCGAAGGAGCGCTCTGATAGGACATGGTCGACTCGATGGACGATGACCGAGGAGGAGACGGAACTTTTCTTTCTTCACCGACGATCGATGAAAATCCGAAAACCTCATCGCTCCGATTCTTCTCCTCGAGTTTCTCGGACAACATGTTCTCGTTGCATGGCATATTGTACCAAGTATCTCCTTTTTATTCTTTTGTTCTTCCCAAATAAGTTTCCCGACCAAGGAGCTAGCTTCCTCAGCTCGCAGCCCGATCTCTCGACTCGCTCTGGCCCCATGAATGATCAGGCAGCTTACTTTATACGCTAAAATCTTTCATCAAGGACAAAATCTCACTCGGAAACCCCTCCAACCGCGGTTTCGCTGCTCTTGGTATTCCCCTTCTCGCGCTCTTTCCTCGCCAATCCTATTTAATAACGCTAACTCGTCGGCATCCTCGACACTCGTTTCATCCGCTCTATATGCTTGACAAATTTTTTCCTTTTCCTCAAAAATTGTAATTCTTTTCCCCCCGTATAGCATAGATGTAACTTTCATCAAACGGAAAACCCCTCGTAACACGTCAGAGTGCGAAAAAATGTACAAGTATTTTAATGTACAACAACAGGTGAGAATACGCGTAGAGCTCGATGAAGAAAAATAATGTTGAGAACGTTCCCAATCTAATGTGCGATCGCTGAGAATCGGGAAGGTTACTCTCTATCGACGACGGTATTTTGTCAATGACACACTCTTGAGCAATTTCTCTCGAGCAAAGTCTCTCGAGATGGAGGAAAAAGACAGAAGAGATGTAAAAAAACGTTACACACGGGGGGGTGGCACACACACACCGGTTACAAAAAAAGTGCGACATTGCGACAAATCCTTCAATTATATCGTCTCGACATAATTATTGTCTTTTACAATTTTTACCTATTCCATACGGGGAGAGCCAGTCTCCTCATCGTTGTCCTTAACATTTTTTTCATTCGACAATTCCACTTTGTTTCCACTTCCTCGCGGCGACTTTTTACGCGTCTTTTTATAAAAAAACACATCGCGATATCCTCCGTCGATCGAAAGATTACATCTCATATTCATGAATCGAGATGCCGAGAGAGTTTATTCATCATTTCCTTACACGATTTGAACACGAAATTTTCCAAGCGACATTTTTTTCGTGAATAAAGCGTCTCTAATCTCCCTCTCTTTCTCAATGGGCCTCGATGACCTTGACGGTACAATGATGTATATTAAAATAGATTGTATTGATTTTTCAGTTAGAAGAGCAACTGCTACTAAATTTCTTTCACTCTTCTGGGAGTTCCTCATTGATGATGAAAATCGTTGCCGTTTAATTTTTCCGTCGATCAGACACTAAATTAGGGAACAACGGACCCAATCAGTGACAACAATACAAGTTGCTCGGTCGTTTCTATATCGTATGTCGCGCATTACGAAACGCATCAATCAACGAGGGAAGTGCGAAATGAAAGTCGGCGTTGTCGCCGAAAATCACGATTTTCCATCAACAATGTTTTTTTACTTCAATTATAATATCACAAACATTATTATTCCCATCACGATGAATTATTCTACAACAATCGTTACCGAATTTACAATTTTCAGCTCTCTTTTCTCGTTCGAAAAATAATACTCGTAAATTCGTTGACAAACTATTGGATAGCGAAAAATCGAAATTCAATAAGTAATTGAAGAAAAAGAAAAAAAAATGACTAATCACAGGGCGTGTTAGGGGTAAGGGAAGAGTCCGAATAGTCGAAAATCGGCGTGAAAAATATACATGAATGGGTTACTCAAAATATTTCGAATCGTGTGGAAAGCGTCAGATCAGAGAAAGAGAGCATTTTTTCTCATTCACCCCGTTAGCAGCCATTCACGAATGAAAGCATGTCTTTTGTGGAACATGGTCGATTCAATCGAATGGAAACGAGCATGACCAAAGAGACAAAGAAAGAGCCTTCAGAAATGTATTATGTACATCGAAGGAGCACAAGCTTGCTCGAAAAGCTTTCCGGTCTATCCAAAGTATGCACCGCAGTTGGAGCAACGTCGATTTTTCAGCAAGAGGCAGCAGAGTATGCCAATCGGAAAGAAAAATATAGCGCAAAAGAGACCCATGCAAGTGTAATCGTTCTCGAGAACTCCGACCTGTAAAAACCATAATTATTTTTTTTAATGTTTCCGAGGAACCAAAGGTAGATCAGGAGTACGAGGCACAGAGGGCTCACACGACAGGCTGGACAAGCTCCAACCAAAATGATCTCAGGCACTAAGACAGTCTGCACTGGAGTCGTGGCTCCGTAACAGGGCACTTGGCTCATTCCTTCGTGCGGTAAGCCAGAGCTGGGATAATATCCTGGCGGAGGTTGCCACGAGTTGTATCCTGCAATATTTCGACACATTTTTTCAAAACAGGTCAGGCAAGTCAAATATAACTGATTAAGAGTAGGAGCAGGAAAAGCATAAATCTGATTTTTATTACCTTGCGGAGCGGTCGCGGCCGAGTACGGAGGCGGCTTGTCACTGTCCCGATTCAATGCCTGTTTCTCCATCTTTATTTCGCGAGAAAACTGCAGTATTTCGGCCTCGAGAAGAAAAATAAATATCCGTCAATCCGACGTTGCATTCGATATCCTTGCCACACAGTATAAAAAATACAATTCTTCAATTACGCCTCACGGAGAAAATGCGACTGCACTATGCGCCGCGCTGCAACACACGCGAGAGAATTATCAACCGTCAGTATTGCAAACATGGACGTTTTATCTTTTCTGAAAGCGCGATTAAACAAAAACAAGATGGAACAAAAAACTCGTAGCCGCTGACGCGACAGAGACAACATCGATCTTTCGTTCCAGATTTCCAGAGTCCAAAGTTTTTACGTAGGCACGTTTTCTTTGAAGCGAATGGAACGATGCGCATCATCATCATATACAATAACTCTTGCCTTTTTTTTCCCGGTACTATAGATTCCTGAATTTTCGAGAGAACATTGATGGTGATTTTACCTACGATGAATCTCGAGATTACGTCGAGTTTTTCCGACTATAACCTCAGAATGGTTACGGGGATGTCGCTGAGAAAATTTGTGAATAGCGAGCCGCTTTTTTGAATCGTTGAAACACACGATATGCAAGAGTCGTTGGACCGAACGTAATCGACGACAGGTCAGAGGAGGGATCGTAAAAATATGTTGAGATACGAAAAAAGATGCGCGCACGTCGCGTAAACCGTGATCCGTCAGTAACACGGTTAATTTTAATTTTAATTCATTACAGGTGCATCAACAGGAGTGCGCGCGTTCGTACTGTCAGATTGACTCTGAAAACTGGACAAATTACCGGCGCCAGCATCGCGAATTCTCGATTCGACATAAGAATACACATTATATGTATTTCTCTCGTTTATACGTAAATATTTCGAAAAAGAAATAAGAACCTGTGGTGACTAGTTTTATATTTGAAAATATTTAAAACAAGTTTTGGAAAACAAAAAGATTGAAAAAAGAGATGTAAAATTGTATGTATTACTGCAAATGGAGTTTTATGTATTTT